>JABXWE010019543.1:0-41340 GCA_014611495.1 Limonius californicus | reverse complement strand
AAAAAAAAAAAATATGTACAGAATATTTATGAAAGAAATAAAAGCAATTCTAATATATATATATATATATATATATATAACAAATCAAATAAATCCTGGGTACGCCACTGGGTGTGACCAATCCTGCAAATCCTGGATACGTCACTGGGCTTCGGGGTAGTTACAATGATTCGCTCTTTACGGGTCACGGGAACTGCTCACAGCTGATCGGTCGGTCGGGTGACCTGCTGTTAACAAGATGGCCGACACGTGCACCTATATACGATCAACACAAACCCTCCAATTAATATAATTTGCAGTGGTCAACAGGAACGAAACTCCCATGAGTTTGTACTAAAGGAATACGGAAGTAGTGATCGTGAATTGCACCCCTTACAGCGTACGAATATATGCTTTAATGAACTCAATGGCTGCCGGTTCCGGGTAAGGTTCCACAGTGCTTCGATCGTCGCAAGTAGTTTACAGAATAAACAATCTGTCTGTATGAATCCAAAACTTTACGTTATTCGAAATTCAAACAGGTGATTTATCAGTAAATCATTGTTCCTGGAATTCACTCAATCTACGCGATTCGTAACAGCGCAGTTTAGCACAAATAAATTCAACCTTGCTTCGCTTTGTTTATTAATATTATAATAATCTGGCTTTTATATTGAAATTTTCGGGTACACGGATAATTCTCTAATTAGTTGACTAAAATTTCTCCAGTCTTTCTAAGAAGAAATGGACTTAATTTTTCCCCACAGGCTTTCGCAAAATACTCCGCGACAGAATCTGTGGATTGCTTTGAATTGTTTAAAATGCTCCAAATCAATTCAAAATTCGCTAACGGGACTTGCAAGAATTTGGCGTTTCGTGAAATTGCTCTACGAATCAAGACAAATCTTGTACAGGGTGTTCAATCAATAACAACAGAGGAGATTACTGTTTGGATACGTCGTCAATTCGAACACTGACCCTCCAAAAAATAATATTCTTTATACAGAATTATTTATTGTTGTTCTACGATTCAAACACCGGAGAACAAAGAATAAACATGTCTGCACAGGGAAAACGTACAACAGGGCACTCAAATAAACGAGCAAAGCAAGTCAAACTTTTAGATCTACTAACTTTACTGTTAAAAAATGTCCTGGCAATCCTAGCGTTTTCGATCGGCGGTACGCTCACTTAATAAACTGACCCCAAAGGTCACCTGCGATCGCCGGGCACTGGCTCGCTTCGCCTCGGACTCGGGCACTGGAAAATCAAAATAATTAAAATCGTGAATACAACGGCAAAACACTGGAAAAGTATGAATTCACTTTCAGGTAATTATCAGGAATTATTAAACGGATTTATACTAGGCTGGTTATTTACAGGAACAGATTTTTAAACACTGGAATCTTTAAGAATACTCTTAAAGAAGACGGCGGTATATTTTCTGACTTTTGACGGAATCAAGAGCCAGGAAAATAAAGATAATTCAAATGGCCGGGCGGACGGTTTTATAGGAAGCACTTCACCACTTCCGTCATGCGCGCTCCCCTCTCGGCTGGAGAAAGGGATGCTCGTTCTAGAACATTTTACGTCACGGTGGTTACAGATGTATGTTATTGAAGCCCTTATCTTCAAAATGTTGTTACTTTGTGGACTTGGTAGTTAAAACCAAATTATTCACTGGACAACATTTTGGGCCCGTTACAAGCTCATCTGAAACGGTGCTTCAAGAAACTCTTTTATTTCGTTTTCCTCTTCGGCTGTGATTTCAGATGGATATGCTTCGAATACCTCGGTTAAGTGATTTGTGAAAGCTGAGACCTTTTCTTGATCAGTGTTAGCCCAGTTTCCGTTAGCTGTACGCTGCTTGGTTGTTATCCAAGGCGAGTATTCGTGGTTTCCCTTGGCGACAAGTATTTCAAGTAATTTTGTATGGATTGGTTTTTGATATCTAAAAGGAGCCCTTTGAGTTCAGCAGTTGCTTGATTTAATCTTTGCTTGTCTGCTGGGTGTCTTGTTGTTTGCCACCGTTTACGTAGTCTACGCTTTTCGGCATTTTTTTTTATTAATATAGGGCATTCAGAGTTGGCGAGACGCGACGCTTTCTGTGGGGTTGCTTTCCAAGACGCTTGTTGTATTACGTCATTGAAATGTTCCAGTGCTACAAATAGGAAATGTCCAGTACCAGTGATTCTTCTGTTAGATCCCTAAATAGCTCCCAGTTTGTGTGTTGATTGCACAGGGTAGGTGTTTTACTAGTCAGTAATACTTGTGTTCCGAGCGTTACTATAATCGGCTAGTGATCAGTTGACAAGTCTAAGCATGACTCAATTTTTAGGTAATTGCGATTGATCCCTTTTATTATGCAAAAGTCAAGTAAATCAGGCAGAAATAAACAAAAATTAGCAGCTTCTATTCTCACAGTAGTTACATCTATAAGTGGCATTTTATCTTACGTCATTTTTTAATAATAGACAACATATACTTGTTTGTAATAAGGTGAACAAATTATCAAAAACTCATAAGATTGTGTAAGAATTTCCAAAACTAGTGCAAACATACGGTAAGAACATAATTTATCAACTCCAATCTTAAAATTCATCTGATTTTCCCTCAATTACTTTAACGTCGTATTGTCTTTCAGACTGACTGCAATTCGTATACCAACGTTCAGGAAGACTACCCTACACTCTGTGGCGGACAGCGAAACTAATATAATCGTCGATGTAAAAAGTTATATATTATTTTTTGATTGTCGAATCTCTTCAGGATCCTCTTAATTGAAAAATAATAAAACATATTAGCTCTGATGTATGCAGAGAATTTGTGTCACTCTTATCAAATTTTAATATTTTGAAAGCATTAGGATCACACAATTTAAAGACAGAAGTATAACGAAGTGATAAGTTTCCAAAAACGAAGAAAATGCGCAATTATCTTACTGCTACTATAATAATTAATTAAACTAGTGTGATATTAAATTATATATTCTTTGAATTAACCTAAAATTGTTGAGTAAAAGAAACAACTATTTGGATACATCGTTATAATAATACACTTGGTGACCGTTTTCTAAAAGCATGCAATACGCAATACAGCTTACAATAATAGATTAAATTTTAAAGTATCAGATGTATGATAGTAGATCTTTAAATTTAAAAATTGTGCAACTGAAAATATAAAATTTGGGGGTCTATATCATAACGTCGACTGATCACAACGTCGACCTTATATTTTGCATTTTCGCAACGTCGATCGTGATCACAAAGTCAACTAGTTTACAGTTATCACAACGTCGACCGTGATTATAATATCGATCATCACAACGTCGACCGTGTTCACAATGTCGACCATCACGACGTCGACCGTGATCACATCGCCGACCGGTGTTGATCACAATATTGTTACGGGCCAATCGAGCTTTTTCGACGATTCGTAACTATCTTGATGGAAAAAGGCCTACAGCTTAGCTCAGAGGAGTAGGGGGAGTTCGTGAAAATCGCTTATGGGAGAAAATCTTTAGTTGTGTACAGGGCGAGTCAAAATAAGTGGGCGCCACCTTCCAAATCCAGCAGATTGTAGGTCCTCGTGGAAGGCCGAGAAGCCAACAGCTTACGGGAACGGAACTTACCCTGATTGTGCCTCCTCCTATATATTTAAAGCTTGCAAAATTCTTACACCAACAAGTACAAAAGACACAATAAGAGACAGTAAACTTTAAAACACATATAATGAAACGGTTAAAATATGACCATACAATAAAATGACAAGTTATAACGCAAAATGTTTGAATTACAGGATTTCAATTCTTGAACGTTCAGGAAAACTCGCCGCCACTGGTGCAACGGGATTTACGTTCTGCATTCAACTACGAGACGCCAGTGACGCTGAAGTTCACAAAAATAGAATATAATCTGGTAGTTTTATTATAAAACAACTTAACATCACATATGGCGACTGAAGGTCATTTTTTCTTGTAATTACATGAAGTTAAATTTGAAGTCTGCAAGTTGACGCGAGCAAAAAAAAGGTTTCTTTGTCACAACACAAAACTGGAAGGTTTTACCTTGAATTCCGATGTATGGCTTAAAGCAAGGCAATCACAATATGACGGCGATTTCCAAAAAAAAAAGGGAGGGAAGACAACGTTCTTCGGAGCAGCGTTGAAATAAGAGACGGGACTCCTTAAAACAAAATAGCCGCAGAGCGACGGAAGCTGGGTTTCGAAAATGACCCGCCTAACGGCGACCGGCCAATTCGCACGGAATTGCCTTTCCTGTACCCCTTGGTAAAACAGCGAAACGGAACACATATAACGGATACCCCTCGAAAAAAACCCCAAAAGCCGCCCCGGCAGCACTTAACGTAATTACGGTTCCCGATTGATGGAGTTTTCGGGCAACCGGAGTCATCAGAGATCGAAAATTGACTGACGTAAAAACGCAATGGGGAATTTCCACTCTCCCCTCAACATTGCACCATATTTTGAAATGTTACTCAAAAGTTCTAGAACAAAAATTAACACGTGCAACTGCCGAGATCAACACTTCCGAGAATTTGGTCGGCAGAAAATCAGCCCACAAAGAAAACGTTCAAAGGATTAACGGAACTGGCCTTTCATAACTCAATTTTTAAGACAAAAAAAAATAGCGAAAATGGTAACCCAAAATAAGACTGCAATTAAAATGACGATATTAATTCTGACGAAGCAGCAAACAAATTAAGAAACCAATTTATATAAAGTAACACATTTTAAAATGAACATAACAATATCGATCATCATAACGTCGACCGTGATCACAACGTCGACCGTGATCACAACGTCGACCGGTGTTGATCTCAATGTTGATGATAATGTCGATCGCGATCTTGTTATCGTCGATCAATATTAGTGATAACGGTTGCTATTGTTTTAGTAACGCTTGTATTTTAAATACGATGGTTATACCGAATGTAGTAAATGTCCAGCAAATGTTTAGAACTAGATTGATTTCTAAATCATGATTATTATAATACAACTTTAACAGGCTAAAAGCTTAGTGTTCATTGTTCTAACTTAACACTTGTAACTATAAGTATTTACAGGTAACTGAAGGCAAGAATATAGGTATTACGATAGGCAAATAAAAACAAGTTTATTAGCCTATGGTAATATTTTTATTTTTTGGCGCGAAAAATAACTTTAATCGTGAATTATTAACTTTAATTTCAATTTCAATATCATAAGCAATAACATAATTATTATGATTACATTTTCCCTCTTTTTAAAAGTATGTAATCGACATTGTGATCACGGTCGACGTTGTGATCAAGGTCGACGTTGTGATAACTGTAAACTAGTAGACGTTGTGAAAATGCAAAATATAGGGTCAACGTTGTGAGCAGGACCCAAATTTGTAACAATATTTAAACTGTAATTAAAAAGCTACTAAAGTGCCTTAAAATTAGCTAAAATAAGAGTTTCCTATTGTTGTCGTAGCTACGTCAGAATACCAACTTCCTACATACTGTTACACAACTAGTAGATACCATATCCAACACTGTATTAAAATGTAAAATGCCGAGAAAATTTATAAGCATTAATAATCAAAAATGGTTAAAGTAGTAAAACAACCAAAAGCAATCTAAATGTAAGTAATATACTTAGACTGAATCTTACTACATACTACCGTTTTCTAAGAACATACTGTATGCAACGCCTGTGGCAAGAATTGTTGAATATTCTTAAAATCAGCACAACGGCAAGCCTCTGTAACCAATTTTAGTTGTTTAACATATAACGAGCAGCGACGAATTTATCACAACTTACCCAGCTTACTATTTTTCCAGTAGAAGAACATGATTAATTACCTCTATTTTGGACAAGATAAAAAGACGAATATCATGGATTTTCTGCAGTTAAGGATGTAATAGGTTTTGAATTCTCATACCAGTTTAAGATAGCTTTAATGTGTAGAAGTGTTTGTAGAGTAATCCTTCGGATATACAACATATCCCAAAAAATATCGGCCGTCTTCTTGAAGATCTATTTAACAAGTAAAAAGTTAGGAGAAATTATAGAGCGACAAAGTGTGCGATTGGTCTTTCTCATAGAGTTATTGACCAAACAATTAATAGCATTACTTCTGAATTGAAAGATTAGTCAACACCATTTAATATAAATTAATTATGAATTGTCTTTCTAAAATTGCGATTTATTATTTAGTTTTTCAGTAAACAATTTCAGATCCAAATTACAACACCTAGTATGAACTAGCAGGGCAAAGTTCCTTGTCACTATAAGCCTAGATATATGTCAGAACGTGGTTCCATATCATGGCCAACTAGATCCCCGACTAAATTCCTTAAACTATTTTGTAAAATGTCTACAAAGTTTAATGATTTATAATATCGAAAAATATATGAGATACATACATGTATTTATAGCTGTTGAAGACGTAATACAACGTTAACGGTTATATAGTGATTTTGTATTCTTTCTCTGCTGCTGAATATGACAAAGAGATTGAATTCCAGTGAATAAAAAATATCTGTTTGATTCTTTCCTCCATACCCCATCTCTTAGCTATTATTCAAATAGCCATTACCAGGCGGTAAATGGAAATTATTTAAAATATTATTAATTTATTAAAATTATTACGTTATTTTATATCATTTTTCAGTTCCTATTAAATTTATCACTCCAAAGAAAACTGCCCAATTAGCATTCCAAGCATGCCAAGAAGCATTTTTTTACATTCGTGGGCTGTATTTGTTTATTAATTTAGTGATATCTTCTGATTTAAATGAAAATTTTATTAGCTATACTGCCATGAATCAAAGTTCGCAGACGGAATTCGAACAGATAAATATACAATGTGAGGTTGCTCTCTGCTGACTGTAAAGGGGGTTAGTAGGAACACATTTCAAAGGAAGGACTCCCATGAGGTATACAAGTTGGACATTTGTTATTCCTAAAAGCTAAAGCCTGTATTCTCGACGGGATATACGAGAAACATGTGTACACTTTGCTGAGGAAACGTCTAGGCACTCAAAACAAGTTCTTCAGAAAAAATTAGTGCTTGTTCTTGTCAATACTAATTACGTGGCCTATTTAGTTGAATAGTTTGGTGCACCCTAGCAGCGCTGAATTATCATATAGTTTCAAATCACAAACTCATTTACAACAGTTATAATTTTTGTAAAGGCCTTTAAGGGTATTAATGAAATACGCGGTGATATTTGTTCCATGTTTAAACAAATTATTAATGGTTAAAGCAGTTGATTTTACGAATTCAATACAAAAATAATAAGCTAGACTGTTACACGATTTCGATTATTAGATTTGCATTTCAAGACTATCCACAGCTTTATGCTTGCATGTTCGAACACATTATCATGGGGCGACCTATTACTTGAATCAATTAACTGCGGATTTCTGGGGGGAAACTTTAAATTAGTGGTTAATTCGTAATGGTAACGCATTGCTCTTCAAACTTTACCGTTAGTTATGTTTCTTTAATTCCGCTAATTATTATTTTGAGTCTTCGAAAGTGCAGAAGAAAATCATAATCTTATAACTTTTAATTCAAATTACTTCGACAAGTAATTAACTGAACATTTAGTGCTTTTCTGTCTGCAAACTTGAAAACTTTGGGATTTATGAAAGTATTCAATCTCGAAAGTCTATTTGAACGAACGTATCAGGGTTGTCCTAGCAACTTCGTGCAATTGTAAAAAATTTACGGGCACTAGAAAATACTTTAAACTCTACGTAGCAATTGATGGATAACTTGGTATGTTTACAATTATATTCTTTTAATTTTACATAATCTAAATAATTATTCTAAACATAATAATGATTAATATAATAATTTTATTTTGTTGCTTTGACCTCCTACATCATTATGTCATTTTGTTACGGGCCAAACGAGCTTTTTCGTCGACCCGTAACAGGATAGGTGGAAAGCCTACAGCTTAGCTCAGAGGAGTAGGGGAGATTCACGGAAACCGCTTACGGGAAGAAATCTTCCTAGTTGTGCACAGGGTATGTCGAAATTAACGGGCGCCACCTTCCAAATAACAGCTGATTGCAGGTTCTCGTGGAAGTCCGAGAAGTCAGCAGCTTACAGGAATCGGACTCACCTTTATTGTGCCTCCTCGGATTTATAAAGCTTGCAAAGTTCATGTACACACAAATACTAAACATCCAAAAATAAAAGATGTAATAAATTTCAAAACACATATAATTATCATATTGAAAATAAATTACAATACAAGAAAAAATGACAGCTAAAGGTGATATTATAGTTCAATACTACAAACGGTTAAATTTAACGTTCGAAACGCCCCTGGATTACAGCATTTAAAATCTTCAAACAAATCTGCGTGGCTAGTGGCGTCTGAGTTTACAAGAATAATACAATATATAATTACTTTTTACAATTAACAAAAAAAATGACAATCGACGGCTGAAGGTCGCTTTTTGTCGCAAAAAAGGGTTCAATCCCTCGAATTTTAAAAGTTAAACGCGTAAACGGATTTTTTCCAACACAAAAACTAGTTCTTTTACCTAGGCTTTCGGTAAATGGAGTAGAGAGGCAGGCACAATTTCGGGGTGTTTTCAAGATGCAGGAAAAATCTGCAGGCACAATTTGAGGTCTTCTCAGATCCGGAAAAAGGTAGAGGACGTTCGGGAAATTTCGAGAAGAAATTTTCGCTGCACATCCTTCCTAGTTCGTCGCAGCAACGGCACATGTACAGGAACGAGAAATGGGCTCGATAATAATCCGCCAAAGGCGATTAGCAAATTCACAATAAATTGCCTTCCAAGGGTTAAAATTCCAGCGTGTTTCTTTTAAATCTGACACTTGTCGATGGTTCTATTCATCCCACGGTGACAACAGCGTTAGGAAATTCACTCGATAGACACCCTTCGAAAACCCAAGCCGCCCCTGCAGTACTTGATTTATTAACGGTCCTCGCAGATAGAATCGGATGAACGGACCGAACAAAGGTGGAGATTCGACTCCCGAACTAAACGCAACCAAACCTGTATTGCCCAAAAAGATTACACCACATTGCGAAATATGGTGAAATAATTCTGGAATAATTTGACATGTAAATTTGCAGAAAGCGTCCAGGCGCAGACAAAACATTATTCGGCAATTTCAGCCTACAAAGGGAAACGTTCAAAGGCTTAGCGAAATTGGCCTCCTATAACTTAATCTTAAAATAAATAATATAGCGATCGACTTAAGAATGGCAATACAATTTTGATTACTATGTAGTTGCAATTAAAATATGACTTTAATTCAGATGAAGAGGCAAAATCAAATGAACATAACAATTTTTATTATTCTATTTAATGAAAATTCACAGTTCGGAACTGAAATTGGTAATCAATGAATGTAACATTAAAATACTAAATCAATAGCTGTAAGACTCACAGGTTTGAATTTTGAATTTCGCCTAACCAATGAGAACTAAACATAGCGCAATTCAGCACACCTAAGAAACTTTGTTTTCCTTATTTAAGGCGCCTATCAGTGGTAATTTTTTGGTAATAATAATATAATTGGTTTAAAACGTGCCTCGATGTTGTCCTATATCTAAGCACCATTGTCTTGGATCTTCCCATTGTCCATCTTCTCGTTCTCTTACTCACACCCATCGCTTTCCGGATACATGGACGTACTAAGTGACCTGTTTTCTTTCGAAGTCTTTCCTAATCGTGTCTTGCAGTCCGATTTGTTGTCGAATATCCTCATTCTTTACTCTGCTAGCCCGTGAATTCTTCCCTGGTATTCTCAGCGCGTCCATATCGGTTTCTTCTAACATTTTGTTATTTCTATCTGTAATTATTGTCAATGTCTTTAATCCGTACTGTATAAGCTACTTTTGATAATAAATTGTGTTGTGCATATTGTATTTTTAATGATTTGCTATGCGCTTGCTCCATAGGATTCCACTCAGACACCCATACCTGTATTATTATTTCTGTTATTTGCTTTTCATCCGTACCTGTTTCGTCGAATATCATTTCCAAGTATTTGTAGTCTTCACATGCTTCTATTTTTTCTGAGTTGTGTAGTTGTAAATCATGAAGCATTTGCAATGTTCAAATATTTGATCTTCTGAATGTCCATTCTGACTCCCCATTCCCCATAAATTTCTGTAAATTTGCGGGTATATATTCAAAATTTTTCTCTATGCCTCGCTTAACGCTTTTCAGATACCTTCATTGCATGTGCTTCTGGGTCTACCTCTTTTCTTTTTGTGATATGGTATCCATGTCATTGTTTGTTTTGGTAACCTATGGTCTGCCATACACTGTTCATGGGCGTACCAATAGAGTTGTTTCCTTTTAATGTTTTTCATAATCGTGTATTGCAGTCTCATTTGTTGTGGAATACGGCGGCTCATGAAGGCGTGGTTGTTCTTTTCAGCGCGTCTACTGCTTCTAACAGTTTCCTATTTCTGTTTCTGATCCTCCATGTTTCTGATCATTACTGTAAACTGCTTGATATTTTTATTATATTTGTATTGTATTTTCGATGCTTTGATGTGTGCTTACTCCACAGGATTCTATTCAAGCACTCTATCGCTTTGCTTGCTTGCTCTTAATCCGTACCTGTTTTATCGATTATCATTCCCAAGTGTTTGTAATTTTTAAAGGCTACTGTTTCCTGTAAGTTGTCTAGTTGTTAATTATTGATTTCGTTTGATCTTCTGAATGTTTATTGTGAGTCCCCATTCCCCACAAATTTGCAGGTCATATATTCAAGATCTTCGTTATCCCCTGCTAGTACTGCTTGGTTATCTGGAAATTATAAACTATGAACGGTTGTGTGTGTGACATAGTACGTTGGATAAGAAGCCGCACAAGAGAGTGGAATCAGCATGTAACGAGAATGACAGAAGACCGACTAGCCAAGATAGTCAGAAACAATGAACCACACGGAAGAAGACCTATCGGAAGACCACCGAAGAGATGGAAAGACAGCTGGTAATCTATCTCATAGGAACAACAACAATAAAACCAGTATTAAACAGGCACCATGCCTAAGAAAAGAGGAAGAACAAGAAGAAGAAGAAGAACAACGGTTGTGTATCCGTTCCCGAATATATTTGTTTCTACTTAATTAATGCTTCTTAGATATATGTATATCTTAAAGAATGTTGGAATGTATAACCGGCCTGTTGAAGCCCCTTTGTTACGATACACGGTGTATATAACTTCTTCCTATCTTAATTCTCGAAACAGCTTTGTCATATACGTTTTTAGTTGCAGTGATCAAGGTTTTGTACACTATAGTACTTTCCACAGCTTGCAACTGGGTATACTGCAACAAAATTTTAATAGGTCTTTGAACAATATGTGCGCTTCTAGATTCACCGCTTCTCTATTTTCTATTAGTTGTTGCATGCCAAGTACGTTATCGGTGCATGATCTTCCTCTAAAGCCTGTTTGTGCTTCTTCCTCTATCGATTCCGTTTCTATTAGATGTCTCAATATTATTCCGTACAACCTGCTGATCGAACTTGTCACTTAAATTCCCATATAATTATTGCAATCACTTCTGCTGCCCTTTTTATAGATCGATGATATACGAGCCACCTTCCATTATTTGGAAACTTCTTGATCATTGAGGCATTCATTAACTAATTTTTGGTACATAGTTGAAATCTAAAGAATGAGAGTAACAGTAGAAGCTCATTTCAGTTAATACCGTATAAAATTAAATAAAAATCTTAGGGTGCTGGCAAAGTATTGATTTAGAATTCAGGGAAGTAAGATGCAGCTTTAGTTTAGATTGTGGTCATTTTATGTTCAATGCTTGCATGCTTTCTATTTTTATTCTGTATATCGGCATATTTACTTAAATCGTTTTTCATAATGAGATATGTTTAGATTTAAACACTGTGTCTGACACAACTGTTGGCTTAGGCTGTATAAAAAAATTAATGTTTTAACCTGCGGGATAGATTACGAACTGCACAAATGTTAACGAGAGCCGACTGTCAAATTTATAAGTTAACGAAGGAGATGTGCAAATTTTAAGGAACTGTCTTTTAGTGGAATGTAAAAAGTGAACTTAAACATACACTATTCAGCATTTAAAGCTATATAATGCTGAAAACGAAAGTATATGATCAGTGTGTTCTACCAGCAATGACGTACGGAGCAGAAAACTGGACAACAACAATAAACAACTTTGAAACCATCAGAGTGGTTCAGAGAGGAATGGAAGGAGCCATGTTAAACATCACAAGAAAAGATAAAATAAGGAACGAAAGAATGAGATCAATCACTAAAATAACAGATGTAGGCATTGAAACGTTCGTCTTTTTATCTCAATGGTTATCCATTCATTTTAACTCAATGGGATATGCGACGTTGTTTTTTGCATTGTTTCAAACATCATGGCCTACGTGAATTTCTATAATTGCTTCTAGGAAAATGAGTCCATGTGCGGGTGATTATTGTTTCTGCTAGCTCCGCACAAATCATTCCTGCTGGCATTCTTTCTAGTAAAAGAGGAGACGCATTTTGGCAGTGAAAGCGTGCACACCAGTTAATTCCTGAGTGCATTTTTTTGTCTTCGAAAATTTTGAAATGCCTTTTTGAGCTACCTTATCTTGTGAGTGTTTAACTACCTGTGCCTTCGTTTATCTTTCGTATGTTACCTGCATCGATTTGATAGCCAAATAATTCAAAAACTGTGGATAAGAGTGTTTTATTGTTGCGCAATTCCTTGCAACTTCAAACTTCTTCGGCTGCATCTCTAATAAGGCTAACCTGCAGTCCCATAAAGAAGGGACACCCTGTCGAAAAATCTGCAATCCAGTCTTCGCTCAATTTAGACGAACAACCAACCATTGCTGTCGTATTTGTCAACTAATAATTATACGTAGTCCTGTGACGTCGTCCAATTATGACGTGTTTGCATTCCACGAACAAAGGTATGTTCGAAACGCCCTAATTAATTAATTATGTAAACAGTGCTTAAATGAACCAACGTAAACTTTCAAAGTATTTCTTCGATGTTAGTGGACGTTTGTTTTTAAATATATTTTCTACATTTCATTGTTTAAAATAAATAAACTTTTTGGAATTATCACTTTAGCTTAAGGTGTGTTAAAAGAAATCTTTTATGAAATATGTAGTATTTTAAATGCACTGAGAGCTCTCAAGGAATATTTGAATTTTAATCTTTTGTGTGTCTTTACTAAATGTCAAATTTTAATTTATCCTGTTTGTAACCTGTTAAAATGAAATGTTTAAATGTGTTATTTTAATAAATTCATTCTTGTTCTAATTAACTATGGTAATTTTTGTTTTTTTGAGTTTCTCCTTTTGCTCTAATACTAAATTTAATTACTTAATCAACTTTAATCTTCCAAAAAGGAGTGGCGCCCTAATTAAGGGACTGATTTATAAATCATTACGTCATGTTCAACAAAAGCCCACAACTCTAAAGTAAGTATGATTTAGCTAGCCGAGGCTTTCCTTGTTCTTACTAAATTATTGTGACTTCGGCCTTTTGGTTCGTGACACATTTTTGGCGACCGAACGTGGGGCATTCGAGTAAATTTTGTGGGCATGACAAAATCAGTACTCTTATTTTATTTTGTGTATCTTGACTTACCTGTACCTACATGGTTTACCTGTGCATGTGTTTATATATTTTTTTGTGTCTGTATTTATTGTTTATATCATTATCTTGATGTATACCTATGTAAAGCGTTCACATACCGTTTTCGTGGCTTCATAACTGCAAAGGTATTTTGAATTAAATAACTTTACCGCGTTTTACCTTTGTGAATTGTTTAAATAAAACAAAAGAAAAAATTAATGCGACAACTACCTTATCTTACAACGTTTTTGTACTTTATCTTCGGTGGTTTTTATCTTCGTACCGTGTTTTTGTCACTTCATCATGGAGCCGAATCATTTGAAAATTCATGAGATTGTTTTCGAATTATCTTGTCGTAGTATAACTCCACAAACAACCCAGGACCGTAGACGTGCCCAATTACCTTAGGAAGCGTCCTTTGTCTTTCTCTGTAGGAGATGTTGTGTGGAAACGTAATTTTGTCTTATCTGATGCCTCAAAACATTTTTCTAAGAAACTAGCTCCCAAATTTATTCCTTGTAAAGTAACGAAAGTACTTTCTAATTTGGTGTACCAACTTACTGACATGGATGGGAACCCATTAGGGAAGTTTCACCTTAAAGATTTGAAACCCAACTCTTGTGACTTCCCTGAGGCATAATTGCCAAACTTATTACATTACCTTCCCTTACCTGCTTAATTACTTAAAGTATTGGCATCCACCTTGGAATATATGCTAATGTATTCAACCCCCGTTCCGGACAAGTCCTCCGTCTCCCTCGATGGATGTGAGATGTATGTTTAGTTGTGGGAATACAGCGGCATGAACGGATCTCGTGAAGTTCAGAGGCTCCCTCTTCTACGCATTGCATGTCTCTTCTTATCGTAGGGATCGGTTTAACCCAATGTCCTTCTACCATTATAGTTGTATATAATCGTTCCAGTATTTTTTCTTTATATACATATATATATATTTTTTTGTTGTTATCTCTAATATAGGTTTATCTTATCATACAACCATTATAGTTGTATATAATTGTTCCAGTATTTTTTCTTTATAATAATGAATTGTTTTTTTTTTTTGTTGTTATTCTAATATAGTTGTTATCTTATCATACAAACCATTATAGTTGTATATAATCGTTCCAGTATTTTTTCTTTATATATATCTATATATATATTTTTTTTTGTTGTTATCTCTAATATAGGTTTATCTTATCATACAACCATTATAGTTGTATATAATCGTTCCAGTATTTTTTTCTTTATATATATATATATATATTTTTTTTTGTTGTTATCTCTAATATAGGTTTATCTTATCATAATCTCTAACTAGCTGATTTAAAATTTGTCAGCATTTAGTTTATCTATGTATATCTTACCTTGCCTTGTGGCCTATATATTTTATCTTATGAATTATCTTTATCTTACCTGGTTGTTAAACCGTACTCTCTTTACCTTACCTAGTTTACTAAACCCATATCTGAGTCGTTATGAAGACTCGCTTTGCCTATACACTAGGCCTCAAATGCGTCTATGTTGACGTACTCCTGCGCAATGTAAGATTGCGTGCTTATTTAACAGACCCCTGGCTGTTCTTCAGCTATGTTATGTGTTAAGGTCTAAATTCAGGAGGTTGAGTTTATTTGCACTCACCCCTACCCTTTAATAAGTCCCTGTGTTGTATTGGTCGGTTGGACGGAAAACTGTGCAGGTGTAGATCTCCTTCACTTTTGTGTAAGACATTCCCGATGTTGATTTTTTTCCTTGGTTTCGACCTTGGTTTCCCGATGTTTTGACAGCTTTATTTAGTCGCGTATGTAATTGGTCTCACTGCCGTTGTGTGTGGGTCGCAGGCGATCGGTGTTGTTAGTTGCACACGTGCCCTTTTCAGTATCTCTTTGAGGACCGAACTGGTATTTTTTTTTATTTCAGGCTCTGGAGGTTCTGATACTTCGTTCTCCATCCTTTACTCTGGTGTTGTCGGCTTTGACCACTTCGTGATATGAACGCATGAGCGTGACCCCTTCAAGGAAGTCATGGGCTTCACCCCTCCCTTGTCGCTGGTGGTTTTTGTGGCCATCATTTTAGTCGTCACTAACTATACTAGTGAACACCTGTGTCAGGGTGGGAAAGACATTACGATGTCAGGTATCGGCACAGGTGGGGGAAAAGATACCAGTGGGTTAGGTTTTCTTTTGGTAGAGGTCTTACTAAATTTATTTTATCTTTCCGTCTTGTTTTCCTTTGATGGATTGTTCCTTAGTAGCGTGTAATGCACAGCCTGGTATTCTTTTTATTTTGACGTTTGTTTATGTGTGTTCCCAAGTTTTGTTTGGCTTCGTGTATGAATTCTTTTCTCCTAATGAACCATGTTTAGAATGTTTGATCGATCAGTGAATTGATGCATGGGTATGAATGTGATCATTTTATTTGGTACCTTTGAGTGGTTGTTTGCCCTGAATATATGTGATAGTCTCTGGAATGTGGTTTCTAAAGTAGAACATTATTCTGATATTACTCGGAGCTTTTTCGCTTTCTTTTTTTATTGTTTTTTTCTTTTCTTTGATTTTGTAGCGAGTGAAACGTTCGTCTTTTTATCTCAATGGTTATCCATTCATTTTAACTCAATGGGATATGCGACGTTGTTTTTTTGCATTGTTTTAAACATCATGGCCTACGTGAATTTCTATAATTGCTTCTAGGAAATTGGGTCCATGTGCGGCTGATATTGTTTCTGCTAGCTCCGCACAAATCATTCTGCTGGCATTCTTTCTAGTATAAAAGAGACGCATTTTGGCAGTGAAAGCGTGCACACCAGTTAATTCCTGAGTGCAATTTTTTGTCTTCGAAAATTTTGAAATACCTTTTGAGCTACTTTATCTTGTGAGTGTTTACCTACAATGCCTGTGCCTTCGTTTATCTGCCGTATGTTACCTGCATCGATTTGATAGCCAAATAATTCAAAAACTGTGGATAAGAGTGTTTTATTGTTGCGCAATTCCTTGCAACTTCAAACTTCTTCGGCTGCATCTCTAATAATGCTAACCTGCAGTCCCATAAAGAAGGGACACCCTGTCGGAAAATCTGCAATCCAGTCTTCGCTCGATTTAAGAGAACAAAGGTATGTTCGAAACGCCCTAATTAATTATTTATGTAAACAGTGCTTAAATGAACCAACGTAAACTTTCAAAGTATTTCTTCGATGTTAGTGGACGTTTGTTTTTAAATATATTTTCTACATTTCATTGTGTAAAATAAATAAACTTTTTGGAATTATCACTTTAGCTTAAGGTGTGTTAAAAGAAATCTTTTATGAAATATGTAGTATTTTAAATGCTCTGAGAGCTCTCAAGGATTATTTGAATTTTAATCTTTTGTGTGTCTTTACTAAATGTCAAATTTTAATTTATCCTGTTTGTAACCTGTTATTATGAAATGTTTAAATGTGTTATTTTAATAAATTCATTCTTGTTCTAATTAACTATGGTAATTTTTGTTTTTTTTTTGAGTTTCTCCTTTTGCTCAAATACTAAATTTAATTACTTAATCAACTTTAATCTTCCAAAAAGGAGTGGCGCCCTAATTAAGGGACTGATTTATAAATCATTACGTCATGTTCAACAAAAGCCCACAACTCTAAAGTAAGTATGATTTAGCTAGCCGAGGCTTTCCTTGTTCTTACTAAATTATTGTGACTTCGGCCTTTTGGTTCGTGACACATTTTTGAATTATTTAGCTATCAAATCGATGCAGGTAACATACGACAGATAAACGAAGGCACAGGCATTGTAGTTAAACACTCACAAGATAAGGTAGCTCAAAAAGGCATTTCAAAATTTTCGAAGACAAAAAAATGCACTAAGGAATTAACTGGTGTGCACGCTTTCACTGCCAAAATGCGTCTCTCTTTTACTAGAAAGAATGCCAGCAGGAATGATTTGTGCGGAGCTAGCAGAAACAATAATCAGCCGCGCATGGACCCAATTTCCTAGAAGCAATTATTGAAATTCACGTAGGCCACGATGTTTAAAACAATGTAAAAAACAACGTCGCATATCCCATTGAGTTAAAATGAATGGATAACCATTGAGATAAAAAGACGAACGTTTCACAGTTACAAATTTTGCCAAAAATCCATCCAAATCTGTGTCCATTAAATCTCAAATTCTTCTAATCGGGTGATAACATATTTGGAACCTATCGTGAGCAGACTTTTTCAGACCCAATTCTTCATACAAAATCGTCTCAATGCTTCCAACAGAAAAGCCACTCTCTCAGCAATATATTTGATCGTAATTCTCTGATCACTAAGTCTCATATCTTGGACCAACAAAATAATATCTTGAGTGACTACAGTATTTGGTGGTCCAGTACCTGATGCATATTGACATGACTTCCTTCCTAAATTGAAATCCCTGCACCAATTTTTAATTACTTGATATGACGGGATAGACCCAACACTCCAGATGTGTCATTATAAATTTCCTGCGGCAATAAACACTTTTTAAAAAGGTGTTTTATCACAGCCTTTGTCTCGAATTTTTACAGTTCATAAAAATCACCAGCACCACAGTAATAGTAACTGACGTTACAAAAAAATTGTTCATTTGTCGGTCAATGCCTTCTATATTAGGGACAATAATGGATGAACCATCCTCATACACTGTACCAAATACTTTAATATATTAATACAGGAAACTTCGCCGAAAATCTCGTGACACTCACTGCAGCGCTCCGTGCGGCTTGGTAGGCCACTAAGATTTGTATTTGGCAGCTGTCGAAAATATTTGCCGCACATTTAAAGCAAATGCCATTAACTTTATTATAGCAAAAACCTTATTTAAATCATAATATTTGATAATTATGATATTTTACTTTACTTTGTAAGTGTAAATAAGTGGTTAAGTTTATAACATTTTGTAGGGTTAGGTTTTTATTTATTAACATGAATTTAAAACAGTAATCTGTAAATTTATTGTCCAAATTTACAAAACTTGCCCACCGAACGGCTTAGATGACGCCACTATCAATGTCCCACATTTGATCATGCTAAACTTATATGAGTTTCCTGTATTAATATATTAAAGTATTTGACTGTACTGATTAAAGTTTGTGCAAGGTAGGTTTAACTATTTGTTGCAGCGCAGTTAATTATTTGCCATAAAAACAAAACTATACAAAAAATACAACACTAAGTAAAGCCCTTGTCCCAATGTAAACATTTTTATATAAACAATTTTGTACATTAGAACTGTTCCTAAAATTTATAAAACTTGGACATCCGATTGAACGTTGATGCCCCATCAACAGCAAATTTGAGTACCTGCCCAAACACAGATTACTAGCAATTACCTTAACATCACTGCTGAAAACGTTTTTAGCAAATTTGTGTGGTTTTTCTTTGAAGCTGGGTGGTAGCCTAACGTACTTATTGGCAATCGTACTAATAATTTATGTATCACATCCAAATTTTCTACTATGGTGGAAAACATACCTAACACAGAAGTACACAATAGCTTCATTGCTTGTTTGTTTACAAACAGCAGCTGATATTTTTATAAAAACTTTTTACAGTGCGACATCAAAATAGCCGTATTTGTGTAAGGGGCATGATGTAATTCTCACAATGGGACAGGCTTACAACAACAGAAAAAATTTAAGAAACGAGTAATTATAGGTTATGGTTGAATCCTAAATAAAACTACAAGATTAAGTGCCAACTGAACAACTACACTCTACAGTATCTAGTCCTCAGAAAAAATGGACTATGAAGTCACTAATATAACATAATGTTTAAAAATGAAAAATATGGGGCTGTATATTTTTGGCTATAGTTTGCAAATCTAAATTAAACGAAAATTACTTATAAGTTCAAAAACCTGTTTATATTTACATTTTCTGTACACTATACATACATTTTATGTAATTAACATTTTTAAATGAATGTTCTTATAACAAAAGACTAGTAAATAAAATAATATACTACTATGAAAACCAATCATTCGTCATAGCTCCAAAAAATGCAGCTGCTCCTGAACGAACAGAACTTACTGAAGCAGAAGATTTCTTCACTGATTCTGATGGTTTTAAATTGTTACTCTGAAAAAAGTCATCTTACGGGGTACTTTTTTCATTAAAAATATTGATATCAGCATGCAGTTATAAAAATATCAAAACTGTATAAGCATGTTGTTAATACAGCGTAATTAAAAAAAGAACTAAAAACTCAAAAATGTGTTAATGAAATTAATAACAGCACAATCACTTTTTAAAAACACCAACACCAATTTACCTATATACGAAAATTGAAGTTTTTGTCAAACTACAAATTTACAAAAAATATATAATATGCAATTTCTCTTAAAAAAGTGTCTCAAATACTTACTTTGAAATCAATTTTTGAAGCAGAAACTGACTGTGACATCTTCTGAACTGGAGCTGTAACTGGAAGAAGCGGAAACCATGAGGACGTTGAAGGAATACTAACAGCCAATACTGAAGGTTCTTTTTCAAGGTCTTTGCTTTTCTCAAACATGCCTAAGCTGGCTAAGTGTCCTGTACTGGGCAACAAACACCCCAAGATCACCTACAATAAGGAAATTGAGCAAAATTGGAGTTACACAAAATTCTATCTTACTTGTGACTGTAAAACACAAACTTTTACATTGTTTTGCACGTATGAATAAAAAACGTCCAAATCAAACGGATCAACTTTTGACCGCAATCTATCACATATACTTTGAGACTTTGTGACCAGCTGCATGTTTTCCCTTGGAATGCACAGCGTCGTTATGAACTTTACATCAAATAAAAATTGTAAGGCTTGAGTTTGATTCAAGTCACGATTCGCAAGATTCTCATACTGTTGTAAAATAGTCTGCATGTTTGCCTCAATGTATCGCAGATGTATGTTCTTGGGAAGGGTATGTGGAATGACTGCACTCATTTCACTGTTTATTTCTGTTACTACTTTCTGCAGGCACAGACTTGGTTGAGAAGGTATTTTGATTTGTGATTTAAATATTTTTTCATCTGTTTGTTCTTGAATCTCCAGGTTGTCCCATTTCTACAAGTACGAAATAACATTAAAGAACGTATACACGCGCATTCGCTAAAGTACTTTACATTTTAGTAGTAAACCAGTAGACCTTAGAGAATGATGTGGTTTAAATTTTAAACCAAATGCACTAATGATTTGATTTATGAAACTAGTGCAGAAATAATGGCCATTACCTATCACTATCACTCAAATAGGGCAGTGCTGAATTATTGTAGTTGTAGTGCGTTTTTCAATGGCCGATCAACGGTTAAAGTCATTTCAACTCTGAACTGCCAAAGTGATAGGTTTAAACCGAGTTCAGAGTTAAACCGTGTTTATTATAACCTTAAAACTCGGCTTGTTGCATTTAAGATTATTTTAATATTAAATTTGGGATATGGCAGAACTCTATAATTTACTGGAAAGTAATGATGACGATGTGCAGGAGTATTTGAATTATATTAACAGGAAAATACGTCCGCGAATAGTGAGGGAAAAACCGCATCATTTTTTAAGATGGGATGATGAAGATTTTTTTGTGCGGTTACACTTGTCCAAAGAAACTGTACAGCGAATAATCAATGACGTTTCAGAAAAGGCTTTTTTTCTATAAATGTGCTAACTCTTAGTGACCCAGATTTAATTGTTAATAATTCAAACATACGGAACAATTTTGATCAAGGTGAAATGAGAGATAGTTTACTTCTTGGCAATTAATAGTGGATATGGGATTATAAACAATTAATTACATCACTATCTGCTCAAGTAACAAGAGCAGAACAACTTTTTGTATGGAAAAGATTTCCCATACTAGCCCTTGGAATCCGCCTATACATGAAAATATTAAGAGTGCTATAAATTTAACTGAAGGTGTACAAGATGGTGGCTACCAAGGTGCTATTAATAATGGAATCGGTCCCAATAACATGATACGATCTACTTTAATTCACCAATATTTTCAGCAATTACTTTAAAAAGAATATTTTATTAGGTATATGGATTTAATTGGTAAAAATTAAACCTTCTATTATTTGGTATTAATAAAAATGTAATGTAAATATATAAACTTATTTATTAATATTTAATAAAATTTATGCTTATTTCGTAATTAAATTTTTTTATATATTAATTCAACCTCTAATATTTGCTGTTTTAAGGCATGTTCTTCTTTTAATATGTATAAAACCTGATCGTGGATTTTTTCTTTTGTATGTTGAAATTTCAACTCGGACAGTTTCAGTCAACATGCCAAAAGTGGGTAGCCTGAAGACGAATTAATTAGGAGGTGGTTGAAAGCCTATACATGCTTTAAATATGATGGAAGTGTTTTGTTTTGTATTGTTTGCGAAAAGGAGGTATGTATGACTTCTACAGTCGTTAGTGTTAGTATATTTTCAACTTAAAAATTAAAATAATTGAAATTACTGTATTTTTATAATAATAACAAAAAAAAACTGTGTATAGCACGCGTGAAAACAAGTGTTTGCTCTATTCGACTTCACGTTTAGTAGGCTAACACGCGTTGTTTTCCATTTGATACACAACTATTGAATAACAAAAGTATTTTAAAATTAATATTTTTACAGATAAAAGTAAACAAAAAGTTTCACTTAGATCAACATGTCAACATGAATTCACATCAAAAAAGAAAAAATTAAAACCAACCAACATAAGAACTACTACGTAATTATGTGAGCAAGTCTGAAAATGTCAGTAACTCCAATCAAGATCTGTTCAAAATGATAGTTTCGTGCAATATTCTATTTCACAATTTGGACTAGGTACCAGAGTTCACAGATTTCTTGGAGAAATATACAAAAGAAAAGGTAGTTTCTCGCCAAACAGTTTCCAGATCATGCTGTAACGAATTCCGCGCCTGGTTGGAAGCAACCCATTTTGCATTTTACATTTCGGAAGACAAGATAGATTCATGCGCATGTTAGCGGAGTTTCGAAAAATTGAGGGCGAGACAAAAATTTGCTAAAAAGTCGAGGAACGAGGATTGAGTATTGAAGTGATCGGACATATACGTGCAACGTGTGTTTTTATTGTAATAAATCGTTAGCGATTTGGAAAATAGATTTCCGATTTGAAATTGAATTGAATTATTAATTCCAATCTAGTAGTATTCCGGTCACACTGAGAGTTCTTTTTTTGCCAGTTTACCAGCCACTGGTGAGTTAATTAGTAATAGGAAGATTGTTCAGTCTAAACTTTTTCCAGACTTCGAAACTAATTTTGCGTTGTAATTTAAATTTAGGCAATATACGCCTGGGCGGAAAGTCTGCTGATAAGGTCCACTAAGACCACAGGCATTGTCAAGTCCGTTGGGCTAGTTTTTTCCTCAACCGCTCCAAGCGCTGGCGTTGGTGATAACATCGTGAAACCTGCTTGCAGAGATATAGACTGCACACTTGCAACAGGGAAGTGAATTAATTTTATTTCACGCTAATAATTAATTTAAATTAATGTAACAGGGGTTTGTAATGCTGGGGAACGAATTAAGCTTACATATACCTTAATTATTATTATACTTTTAATTTATTGTATTGGGGAACAATTTTACGTGTTTATGTATAGGGTGCTCCAAGAGCGGGACGACCGACATTGCGTTTCTATAGTTTTCAGTTGGATTTGGTCGGATTTTGTCCGCGTGATTTCGCTTCGCGAGGCCTCTCGAACGCGATTTTGCGTTATTTGCCTTCATTTGTTTGAGTGTTGCCCGAAGTTTGTTTAATTAATTCTCTTCTACGTAAAATTGGGACTTTATTTATTACACTGGTGTGTGGGGTTTTTCTCAAATTAAACGAGATTTGGTTGCAATTTGTCTTTTCATTATCGACGACTTATATAAGCTGAGTTTACATAAGAAGAGCTACGTTAATAAGGTAGGTGATTAGCCATCTAGACTCCAGAGGGTCCGATATTACACCTCGGACGATGTTAGTAAATGTATGAGTCGGTGGCGCCTATTATTTATTTGTTTGGAATCCACTCCATCTTCTATTGGGTTTCCCGGGATACTAACATTGTCAAGTTATTAATTTCCTACTGGAGCAAGGGCGTAGCATCGAGAGGGTTTTTACACTTCATCGATTATTTTTACCAAGTTTAAAATAGGCGTGACAATGCTTTCCAAAATTATATGAAGATGTATTCAAAAAATCAGGGAGGTCATTTCGGACAATTACATCTGATTTAGTGTCGACGAAACGACTGATGCTGAAGGAAGATACGTTGCAAACTTTGTTGTTGGTGTTCTGAATGGTAACCCTTCATTCAGTTATTGAGTTGCTGTTAAGCAATTAGAAAAAACAAATCATGTAACAATTTCACGTTTTGTTAATGATACCCTTGCGTTTTTATATTTACCGAATCAAATACCAAAAGATCGTATTTTACATATGGCAACTGATGGTGCGGCGTATATGGTACTGGGAGGTCAAAATCTAAATAATTTTTTCCAAATTTAATTCATAATACTTGTTTAGCACATGCGCTAAATCAAATTGCTGAAGCAGCTGGGATTGGATTTCCATTGGTGAATATATTAATAAACAACGGAAAAAAAAGTATTCCTTAACCTTCAAAGGCATGTCTTTTTTTTACTGTAAAATTGAAAATATAGTTATGATTTTATTTATTGTTTTTAAGACATTTTATTACCTGTTTACATTAATTACATTATTAAATTTTTTGTAACAATGTTGTTAAAATTTTTTTCTAGCTAGTGGTGTATTTGCACCGGGGTTAGTCTTGTATGTTGCGGTAAAGTTTTTGTTGCAGCAAGTTAAATCTTGTTTATTTTACTTTAGTATAAATGTTAGCAGCTTAGCTGAGGTTGTCATTTCAATTTGTGTTGCCTGCGAGTATATGCATCAAATATTTTTGTGCCTAGAAAAATGAATCCGCTGCTAAGCGGACGAACTACAATGGTAACTGGAAAATAATGATGATGATCCAGAATTTAACTGCTTGTTACAGGAAGCAGAAAATGATGAGGATGAAGATGTTGTTGAAGATTTATGTAGTAATGACAATGATTCTGAAGTAGATGATGATAACTCAGTCCATGATGAAAGTGAAGAAGGTTTATTACATTCATATACAGCAAAGATGGTAATGTTTGGTCAAAATTCCCGATATGGAAGTCTCGAAGATTACTGTCGAATATTATAAAGTGTCACCCTCGTCTGACGCTTTACAGTGCAGATTTTACTGGGATGACTGAAGTGTTTTTCTTGTTTATAACCAATGAAATTATTGAAATTGTAGTGGAAGAAACGAACAGAAAAGCAAGAAATTGTTATAACTTGTGGAATACTAAGTATCTATCTAAAGCGAAAACATGAAAGGTAACGGACAATATCAAAACAGAGGCTTACATTGGTATACTAATTTCCATGGGGGCCCTTCAAGCATCCGGAGAACCCACTAATATGCTTCGGACAATGAATAAAACATATTGTAGGCCGATTTTTCCGGCAGTAATGTCAAGGGACAGGTTCAAGCAATTAACGTCTTTTATGCGGTTCGATAACTTTGAAACCAGACAGATTCGCAGAGAACAAAACCGACTTGCAGCTTTTTGAGATGTTCTTGACAAATTTGTTGATGCATGCAAGAAAGCATACAATCCAGGTATTGTTGATGAACAACTTGTTGGATTTAGAGGTCGAGCTCCATTTCGTGTCTACATGAAAAACAAACCAGACAAATACGGTATAAAAATTTGGGCAATGGTAGATTGTGATACTTCCTACATAAAAAATTTACAAGTGTATTTAGGAAAAGCCGGTAACAACCCTGAAACAAACTAAGGACAGCGAGTCGTGTTAGATATGATTGAACCTTTGTAACATGGTCACAGTATAACTACTGACAACTTTTTTACCAGCCACAATTTAGCAATGAAGTTGTTTTAGTATACATAGCCTATGTATACTTTTAAAAGAAACGCGTCAAATTCGCCTATTGTGTATGCAACCAAATATACCGACAACTAGAAATCACAAACAAACGTCACTATAGTTGTGAATTATTCGAGTATGAAGGTTATGTTGATGCAGTGTTTATATTAAATAAGTAAATCAAAATGAGTTGAATGGCAACGACGATTATTATTGTAAAACATTAAATATCAATAACAGAAAACGGAAATGAAAATAAAAACAACAGTTACAACAAGTATTCGAAATGGCCACCTTGTACTTCTAAACAATAACCTAACCGGTGTTGAAAATCACGCACAGCATTCGCAAGAAAGTTGGGATTCAAGCTATTGCATTCGGTACGTATGCGATCTTTTAGTTCATCAATACTTTGTATTGGAATATTGGTATAAA
Source organism: Limonius californicus (assembly GCA_014611495.1). Classification (NCBI taxonomy): domain Eukaryota; kingdom Metazoa; phylum Arthropoda; class Insecta; order Coleoptera; family Elateridae; genus Limonius; species Limonius californicus. Next base: position 15,373 of record JABXWE010019543.1, on the reverse strand, counting down.
TTTTTGATTTCAGATATCCCCAAGCAAAGAAGTCATTGGGTGATAAATCTGCAGAGCGCGAGGGCCACGCTATAGGACCGAATCTTCCTATCCAACGTCCTGGAAACCTGTCGTTTAGAAAGTTTCTTATAGCATTCGTGGAATGCGGACGGGCTCCATTCATCTGAAACCACGGGTCATCGATGTTCAAGTTTTCTATTGCCGGAATGATGTTGTTTCTTAATAGCTCTAAAAATTTGGCAGTATTGAGATTACCATCAATGAAATATGGACAGATACGCTTATTTTCAACTATTCCTAGCCATACGTTAACTTTCCCAGTGTATTGACTGTGAGCTAAGTTTTGTAAATGGCAGTTAGTACGGGACCAATACCTAAGAAATAAGTTTATCAGGATAATGGATAGTGGATAGATGAGGAATTATAATTATAAGACACACCGAAAATTTTGTGAATTGACTTCTCCATTTATTGTGAAAGTTGCTTCATCACTAAAAACTATCTTATTTAAAATGTATTCTTCTTCCTGCAGCAAATTAAAGAATGTTTCACAAAAGATTGTTCGTTTTTCTTTGTCTTGATCGAATAGTTGGTGGTGATTTGAAAATTTGTACGATTTATATTTAAATTCTTTTAGTGTTTTAAATACCGAGGTTTTAGAAAATTAATATGTGAACCTACTTCTCGTAGTGATACCATCGGGTTTTCTTCAACGTAGCATAAAATATTTAATTTCATTTCTTCTGTTAAAACGTGATTAGTTTTAGTTCTTATTTTATGAGAATTTATTACGCATCCCTCCGATTTAAATTTTCTAACAATTGTTTGTATGGTTCGAATGCAAGGAATAGGTCTTTCTGAATATTTTAGTGAAAATAAGTCTCTCACAGTTCTTAAGCTGTTGCCATTCTGATACCATATTAGAAATTCCACTTTTTCGTCTTTACTGTACATGATTGTATAAAAAACGCAAGAAGATACTAAATAAAGACTAATTTTATTTTATGACATTGAATTAATTTGATTGCTGTGGTCACAGCATGCTTGAGTTGTGTGTGATACTATCGGGTTGCATGGAAATAACGGTGCCAGAACGAATAGCTTTTTCGAAGAGACCACAACCACCTGCAGCATCTCAAGGTCGCTGCCACCTTTGCCACCGTAAAAAAGACAGGAAAACTAGATAGTTTTGTAGTAACTGTAACCAATTTATTGCCGGCCTCGGTGGTCTAGTGGTTAGCGTATTTGCCTTTAGATCCGAGGGACGCGAGTTCGAACCTGGCTGAGGTCGGCGAGATTTTTCTAGCGGGGAAAAATCTGAAAATGCGCCTTCTGCCGGATAAGAAGTAAAGCCGTAGGTTCCGTGCCACTGCGATGTGTGACACGTTAAAAATCACTACTGGAGTTGGAATTACCCCAGATAGGCAAAATTCTTAGTTAGGGTGTACAATGGGCCAAATGTGGCCTAAGTGCATAGAGATGCTTGGAAAACCGCGTCCTAGATCTCGCTCTTTCAAAGCAAGCAAGCAAGCAAGCAACCAACCAATTTATTTGTGTACATCACTGCAAAAAATATCCTTGCTTAACGTGTTCTGAATAAAAAACGTAAATGTGGAAATATATTTTTAGGTAAATAAATTTCTGTTAATAAAACTGCGTTTTTCTGGAAATATTTTCCACCCTTTCAGCTAAACACTTCTTCACTAAACAATATAAGCAAAGATATTGCCGGTTTTTATTTTTTTAATGCTGTTTTCAAGGATTTACGGTTGGGGTGCATCTGCACCCCACGTTGGCCTGCGCTTAAGAAAATTATGTTAGGCCTTTGAAGGTTAAAGCACCGTTTAGCATACAAGGAACAATTGAAAGATCTTGCTTTGCCACCTCAACCAGTCCTTACTAGATGGGGAACTTGGATAAAAGTAGCTCTGTTTTATTGCGAAAATTTTGCTGTTTTTAAAGATATAATTACAGTATAACCTCTTTAATCCGGACACACTTTAATCCGGACATTCAGTAATCCGGACACCTACTTCGCCGACTCATAGTCTGGACAAACTTTGTTAATTCGGACACGCGCACGCACGGACTTGTCGATATCATAGCAAAGCGTCATGGTGTTTAGTAGTAAAGTCGGTAGTTCCCCATCGCGCTTCAGTAAGATCGCAGTGCAGTGCTATAACCTACAAGCAAAATGTTAAAAAGGAAGCACACTACCTTGAATGTGAAGCAGAAGTCTGAAATATTAAAACTAATTCAATCTGGACAAAGTATTCGATCAATTGCAGACAAATATGGTGTAGGAAAATCAACGATCGCTGATATAAATAAAAATAAGGTAAAATTGTTGGAATATGTTGCATCCTTGGATTCCGGCACAGGAAGCAGAAAAACTCCCAAACTGAGTGCATTTCCAGAAATGGAAAAAATGTTGTTCACTTGGTTTCTACAGGAGAGCCAAAGGTAGGTACAATTTACATCATGATCAGTTCCATTGGGAGGGGTTTTTTTACCTATGTAACGAGCTATACAATTTAATGGAAATTTGATTGGTTGAGCAAACTTTTTGTATTTTTACAGGGACTACTTTATCAGGTGATATAATTAGCGAGAAGGGCAAATTTTTTACCACCAACTAAATCAATCTCAAGATTTCAAAGCAAGTTCTCGGTGGCTCCACAAATTCAAAGAATGATTTGGTATCAGACAATTGAGTATTTCTGGTGAGGTACTCTCTAGTAATGTTGATGCTATAGAACCCTTCAAAAAGAAATTATTGTTGAAAATAAAAGAAATGGACATTCAATTGGACCAGATTTATAATGCAGACGAAAATGGTTTGTTCTGGAGGGTCTTGCCAAAGAAAACATTAGTTCATCGTGGCGAGAGGTCTGCCCCTAGGAGAAAAATAGTAAAGAAAGGATAACTTTCATGCCCTGTGCTAATGTTACGGGTAGTCACAAATTGAAACTTGTTGTAGTAGGAAAAGCAGCAAAACCTAGGGCCTTTGCAAATTCCTTTATTCCAGTTTGTTATAAAGGCCAGAGAAAAGGCTGGATTACCAAATATATTTTTCGTGAGTGGTTTCATGCAGAATTTGTACCAGCAGTAAAGCAAAAACTACGTGAATTGAATTACTCTCAAAAAGCACTTCGGATATTAGATAATGCTCCAGGACATCCCGACGATTTAGTCAGTGATGATGGTCAAACAGCTGTTATGTGCATACCCCCCAACTGTACACCCTTAATACAACCCATGGACCAACATCTCATACAAGCTGTAAAGCTCTTTTATCGAAAAAAGTTGCTAAGAACAATCGTGAATTCTGAAATCGATATTCCTACAACATTGAAAAAAATAAACTTAAAAGATGTGGTCTATTCTTTGGATGAAGCATGGCAGCGTGTAAGTGATCAATTGATTAAAAATCCTGGAAACCATTGTTACCGTATTTGTCTGATAAATTTGATGATGAAGACCAAAACATTCCATTGTCACTTCTGAGAGAAAAGCTTCTTAAAGAAAAAGAACCCCACGACTTCCAGACTGAGATGAATGAGATAAGAAATTTGAGTGAGAAAATCAATGAAGATGTACAGCTTACAATGGCAGAAATTGAAGAATAGGTTACTGGCGAAAATGAAATTGAGGTATTTTTAACAGATGATGACATCATCAGGGAATTTGAAGCAGATTCTGGCAGAAACAGAGATTCTAGTTCTTCTAGTGATGATGAAGTTTATTCAAATACCGTTATACACAAAGAAGCTGTTTCTGCCTTCAATACCTGTATCACATGGGCATCAGAAAATGACATACCATCCCACCAAGTGCTTTTGCTGCGTGATCTTCGTTACAAGGCAACCAAAGCCGAAATGGATTCTAAGAAACAACAAACTATAGTCGGTTCCAAATTTTTATGTACTTCAAGGTCGTGCATCTGAAATGTTCGAAGACGTATGGATATACCATCCGTTTCACTCTCACTAGTGCCCATTTACCTATTTGCGTTTCGAACGTAGGTCACTAATACAAGTTCAATTTGTGTCCCTTTCTGGCTCACGCGTCAAAGAGAAACAAAAGAAACAGGTTGCACGATGCTTACTGCTTTAGCCGAATATCGCTACAGTTCAGTGGTGCGCCTGCACACGCCTACACGCCAGACACCCGATCTTGAACACGCGAAATCGGCAAAAGTGGCCCGGGATTTTCTTTTTCGAGGGTAAAATACTCAAATAAATTTAAAACTAGTTCGTCATAACCTACTTGACGTTTAGGCATGATGGAAATTGAAAATATCACTTCTCAGTTCTACAACTTAACTTTAAACTCGGTTTCAAACTAAAGAGACGTTCTCAAAGTCTTGCGTTTAACTAAATCACATATTTCTTTGAACTTATAATGTAAACTAAGATTAATAAAGATTACTTACTAATGATAATGCAAACGACCATTAAAAAGCAATATCGTTAAGTGTAACTTAACTTTGCTGCAAAACTGGGTAATCTCTCTTAAGAGCTTAATAAGTTTTCTATTTGTATAGGTCTCGTCATCAGAAAAATATCAGCTTTGCGACAATATAATACTTAGCCAAGCGCTCATTAAACTGCAATAACAATTCATTATATAATTATGCTTCAAAATTTATCTGTATGCAATGTTTAAAATATTTCGCCATGTTGCTGTTTACATTTTCGTCATCAAAATAATGTACAGTAAGCGACTTCAAATTGTGAGAAAAATAAAACGCGTAGAACAATAAATGGAGAAAATAAATTACCTACTGCACTGGTCAGCGCCCGGCAATATCGGCGCACGGCATGTCCATAGCTTAGTACGTATAGAACCTCAAGTACATAAAAATTTGGAACCGACTATATCAAACAATTTTTCACTGTTTTGCAAAAATAAGTTTGTTTTTATGTATTTTGTAGTTTGCATATTTTTGTTTTTTTATGAATTTTCACAGAATGTGTTTTAATTTTTTATGAGTTTATATTTTATTTAATAAAATTTTTATTAAGATTAAGATCTTGTATTAATGATATCTAATAAATAAATAGAATATTCAATAATCCGGACAAATCGATAATTCGGACACAACTCGTGCATTTAATTGTCCGGATTAAAGAGGTTATACTGTAATTCTTTCGGCACAGATTCAGCTCAAAGTGTAGCAGACTGTCAAGAAGTTTTGCAAGCTCCAGGGTTACCGCCTCAGCTCTCTTTCATAAAAGCATACTTTTCAGATATCCCCACTACTATTACGAAATTGGAATCTCAAAAGTTGCTTCTTACCGAATCTTTAAAATTAATAGAAGATTTAAAATTTACTTTAAGCAAAGACAAAAACAAAGTTTGTTAAAAAATATGCGACAAATCAGACAATTTAATTAAAAAAATTCTGCTTTTTCAACTACAAAATCTATTAGACACATTTTAAATGGCCGGTTTACAAATGACGGCGAAACAAAATTTTCTGTTCTAAATGCACACTTATTTAAATATTGTCCTATTACAGCTTGTGACGTAGAAAGAAGCTTTCCAAGTTACAAATCTGTATTAGAAGATATGCGCCATAATTTACTTATAGAGACAACTGAAGAACATTTTATTATTTATTGTAACAATTTGTAAATTTGATCACTTTTATTTGCGTGCTGCATTTTTTAAGTGTTATGGGTTGTAATAATTAATAAACAACAATTGAAAAAATTAAGAATTTTCTTTAAATATCCTATTAAAAGTAATATTTGTTAGTGCATGTATTAATGCATATACCGATATGTTGTTGCATGTTGAATGCATTTTAACTTTTTTGTTGCATATTTCAGTGCATATATGCACTATCTTCGCAGCATATCTGCTCAATTCTTGTCATAAGAACTATAACCTGTACGTGTACAATACACTTACAGGTTGTAGTTCTTATGACTTCTCACAGTGGATGTATAGTTAGCTCGTGGCAACAAGGAGCTTTCTAGAATAATCTCGCCTCATTTCACGACGCATCAACAACGAGAATATTGCAGAAGCTATTTACCTCGTACATTATTATTACAGCACACAAAAAAATTGTCATTGTATCACATCTAATAAAACGAATGCAAGGCTGTTAAGGAAAACAAACAATACTTACGGGTAATATATGTAACATATCAAGGATATCAATATTTCCCAATTGGCTTGCAGTTAGCTGAATTTGACTAACACAACTGTTTAACCAATTCTGATAGAAGTCAAAACTGGACTTATTAAAATGCCTACAAATCTTTTCCCACTCGATATTACGGTCGTCAGAGGAGCAACACTTGTTTAAACTAGGGCATAGTTCACAAAGGGCTTGTAAAAACCTGGCACATGTTAATGATTTTACTACGTATTCTTGCTGGTCACTTTCCAGTTTCACAAATTCTTCTAAATATGTGGTCAACCTGTAAGTATAGAACTTCTAACACAACCATAAGAAAAAGCAAAGTAAAACTTACTTATAAGAGTTATTACTGCATTCTAACTTTAAATAATCTTCTAACTCATTCTTATCTACATGTTTTTTATCACAAATATTTCCCTTCACAGAAAATTTAAAGTCTTGTGCTATCTGTGTGTATTCCATTCCATATAAATAAAGGGAGAGGTCTTCAAGAAGCTCCAAATATTTTTGATCTAATTGTGTACACAGCTTTACAATGTTTGAGGAATACCCTTTGGTTTTCATGGAAAGACCTTGTAAAAATGTAGTACAATTAGCTGTTATAACAATTAATAAGAAAAAACAATATTATTTATAATTTCAACAGTATTATTAGGCAACCAAAAACCTACTCAACTTGTTGATGTTATTAATAAATAACAAACTGTTGTAGCAAACTTTAGGAAAGTCATACCTAAATGTTTATTTTCCATGCGACTGACATCACCATCTTCTTCCTTCCAGGTATATTCCCTCAAATCACCTTCAGAAGGTTCTATTTTCAAAGCTTCATCTAAAGTTTTCTTAATACTATTTCGTAATTCCAAAGAATTTGTTGAAACCTTCTTAGTTATCAATGCCTTAGCTCTGTTGGTAATCAAAGCTTGAAAGAAATGAAACCATACATGAAAATTGTTTGGTAAATTAGTATCACTGCAAATATTGTCCCAATTTTGTGGCAATTCTGTAAAAAACTCTTTAAAAATATCATTTTTCATGGAAATATGACCTTTACCTATTTTTAATGCTTCTTCACGAATTATGTGCAAACCTTTGATGTTTGTTATCAACTCTAACGGACTTTCCAAACCTTTCTTAACATCTGCTAAAGTAACTGCAAGCCAATTGTCAGTTATGGCGGGCATTTGATTAGTAAAAGATGGGAATTTAGAGGTCCACTTGGGTCTGAAATTACACGTGAGTATATCAATTTGCAAAAGTATATTTTACATACCTAAATTGTTTAATTATGTCAGGAATGTAAACAACTAAAGGTGTTAATGGTAGAGCTATTTTTGATAAGGTCGTTGGTGCAGTTTCACTAACTATACTGTCAAGTTGCTGCCAAATGAGCCCACTTTTGGTGTTTTTGAAATCTGAAAATAACCAGAGGTATAATTATTGCAACTTCGGCATTATGCTCTATAAAGTATGCGAACTTTTGGACTCTACTCATAAGAATTACTTGGAAATCATGCCTGAAAAATTGAACAAACTTATTTGTATTGTACTACAACTTTATCTTTAGCCGTTTAAAAAAAGCGGAGAAATTGTAAACATCTGTGGCTCAATATTTCCGTTTGCCAATCTACTTATTTATCAAATAATATCAATCTAATTGTTTAACTAATATTTGACAAATAAATATTCTAAGACATTATAACACCTAATCTACGGCTGTAACATCATTTACAGGGAATGCTTATATTACACAGTGTTGACTTACATTTGAGACATAGAACTTTATTATAAAAAATACTTCTCACTTCTCGACTTACAACGAGGTTCAGTTCCACAACTTCGGAGGTAAATCGAATTTCATACAAAAACGCCGGAAGCGTGCAAGATATATATGTATATGATATATATTTGACGAAAACTATAAAAAAATTGATTCATTTTTAATTTTTTTTATGAAATTATTTCTTCGTAAGTGCGAATAGTCGTAACTCGAGAAATGACTGTAAAATTGTTGTGAATGTTGGCCTCTTTATTTATTTTAGTGGAAAGTAATAACAAATAATTTCTTTGGAGCTAGAAGCTATGTCTAATGCATGATCAACTTTTTCAAATACAACCATTTTCCATAAAATTAAACAAAACAGTTTATAGCTTAAAACATCTTACTTTTTTGCAATATTTACAACAGTTTGGTTTTTATGTTACAAAACTGAATAAACACCCTGCATATAGAAATATTGAAACTACCTCAAGCCCTTAGCTCCAGTCCAGCCCAAAATATTTATTTACCAGACAATTTTCACAGATATATTTATTAATACAATTGCATAGAAATTAGCTTCTAAGGGCAACGGTTGTTTAATACCACGTGTATCAAATTCAACCCTCATAACTTGGATTTCAAATGCTGTTTAAAGTCAAGCAATAATATAAAAATAAATTAGGTGTATCATCTGTTTTTGACTTTTGCTTTGTCAGTCAGCTATGACTAAGACAAGTTTCAGTTGTTTTTTTTAACTTGTTTATTACAATACATTATAAAATACGAAGATCCATGAAACAAGTGCAACTATACAGACGAATCCAAGCAAATAAATAAACAACTAGTTACAGTAACGCATTAGGTAACTATTAAGGATTCTCTTCAATTAATTTAAAGGAAGGCCCTACAGTGATCCATAAAACCGTGATATAGTGAAAATTTATTAAATTTCTAATAGAAATTCACAGAGAGATGTATTTATAAATGTTGCTGAAAAAATAACTGTGTTATATTTTTTTGTGAGATGTTCTCAAAGGCAAATATTAGGAATCAAAGAACGAGGAGCCCATTTCAAATATTAGTTGTATCTCCCCTTTAGATGATTTGACTTTATATATTTAATATTTATGCTAGACTTAATTAATTAAAAATTGAAGGTATTTGCCGTAGACCAAATAATTGTTAAAAGTAGGTACCTGCTTTAATAGAGATCGTGGTTTATCATGATTTGATTTGCACTTGTTTAATGGATACCTTGTTATACAGTACCATAGAAAGACAACTGAAGCAGATCATAGACATAACCGGTCTACAAATACAATGATAGATCAAATTTCGCCCTCATTACTGCTTAGCATTAAATTAACTTTAACCCAATTTTATTGACTTCCTATCTCTTATGGTTTTTAAGGTTCCAATGGCGAGTAAATTTTTTAATTACTTTAGAATTTAGTTTGAAACTAATTAGGGAAGCCAATATTAACAGCATAGTTTTGCATAGTAGTAAATCAACACTGCATGTGACACACAAAACATAATTTATACTCACTGATAAAACATTCATGTAATAAATGGACGGTAGCCACAAGGCATCTAAGCATAGCTATTACTTGTGCACGAACACTAGTGTGTGGTTCATTTATCACCATGATTAAGGCAGTTTTACGAAGTTCCATAAATGTATTCAACAATTCCAAATCACTCTGATATTGTTCCAATAGCATCAAAGCATTTAAATTACTACTTGATTCCTGAAACATTTCATATTATTATCAGATATACAATACTTCAGCATTACTGTGTACCTCTACTGAAAGTTCAACAGCTTTTAATTTTTCCTTTGCTCTTTTCAAAATTCTGCTGCGTAATGTATCAATATCTGCTTTCATTCGTTTCAGAATTGGCAACTTATTCAAAACATCTTTACTTAATAGCTGTAGACCTAAATATATATTTCTTACTAACACTATTGAAGTATTCCTATTTAAAATTACCTGTATGAATATGTTGTGCGAACAAGTAAATCTGTGCAGCTTTTAAAAAATCTTCTTCTTCCAGTGCCATCCAAATCTGATTATTAACCACCATTGCCAATCGAATTTGCATAATGATTGTTCGTTCATTGATTATTTTTCTGAATAAAATTAGTTTTCACATAAATTTTATAATAGAAAGGAAAACTTACAGATCAAGGGCTGGTAGACGTTTACTGTTCTCAGTTGAAGTACCAGCAATGAGTGCTTCACACCTATCAGTAATCCTTTGAATATTGTCTACAATTCCTTCCGAAATGCTTTTCATTGATTTGATAGCATCAGATGCAGTCAAAACATCTTTATATCGATCCCTAATGGTATATAATATATAGGCAGTTAATACATGAGAAATATTCAGCTAAAGCAGAGAAGCAAATCTTACCCGACCATTCCTCGCAACTCAACCCTTTTCTTTTCTATTTCTGCATCAAGTAATTTTTCAACTTCTACTATTTCACTGATGGAGTGCTCCTCAAACAACAAGTCTACGTTTAGTTCAAGTAAATTAGAATTGTAACTGGCCATTTTTAGCGTATATTTAATTTTTATAACCTAAAATTAGTGGTGTTTACTTGTACAAATGTCAACGTCAACGGATTTACAGGGTGAAGTTAGTTAGAAACAATTCTAGTCCTATCCAATCCTACCATATCAATACACAAGCGGGCTGTATATGGTGATTGTGATTGAGCGAGATCTAGGACGCGGTTTTCTACGCACATTTTTGCACTCAGACCATATTTGGCCCATTGCACTCTCTAACTATGAATTTTTCCTATTTGAGATAGTTCCAACCCCAGTAGTGATTTTTAACGTGTCTATAACTTCCTTACATAATTCAACAACAGCTAATAGGGGGCCTAAGTACAAAGTGATTTTTTAAAAAGTCAATTGCAGCAAGCCTGGAATAAAAGCTATTCCGTCTGCAGTCAGCTGTAATGAGCTTTGAATGACATTTACCTGTATGTCAAACTGTGTGACAGTTCAGGTAGTTAAAAATTTTGGCCCAACAAAATGTAAAAATGAACAAGTATTTAGATGCAACTGATTTGTAATTTATTAAGGTAAGTAAATTACAGGTTTTTCGTCAAGATTTCTTTCTTTCTGTTACAATTTTCATATTGTCAGATTCTAAAGCTTAATATAGACGGGACAATCCATAGGCTGCTGCAATTGACTTTTTAAAAAGTCACTTTGTAGTTACAGTTGTATTTCTGAAATGTAGAAAATAGTTAGAATTGAATATACAGTTGGACCTTCCACTATAGGGGTCTCTCGATAGGACATTTAATTGTTTGGGATTGGACGTCAATTTGTTACGGTATTTATATGCCCCATAAAACCTTATAGTAATGAAGTATACCATACGATTCCTAAACGTAAGATTTTAGATAAAAAATACATTTTAGTTTTTGAAGATAATTCGTGCAAACCTACAGCCTTCTGTTTTAATATCTATTTCAGACTTGCAATAGTTGCAACAAACTAATACGAATGTGAGAAATAGTACTTTATTACCGTAGGAATTTATAGAATGTCGAAAATTTGTAATAAATTGAACCAATTGTCTTACAAACATCTTTGACAATCGTTAACCTTATAGTGGAACTTCTCTTCTCTGTTCGACGGGTTAGGCTAGCCTCCTGCCCGGCATACGTGCAAAGAGGGCTCACAGAACCTACTGCATTGTAGGTAATTAACAGGCCATTGGCCTATACACAGAAGAAGAAGAAGAATTAATAAATATTAATTAAATTAAGCGATAGTATTAACGAACAAATGTATATTGATTTAGTTTTACTTAGCAATATTTAATATACCCCAATAATATCTGGTAATGTAGAGCACAGTTTTTCAATGTACAAACCCATATTTTATCAAGAGGGACGAAACTTAAAAAAAAGTAAATCTTAAATTTGACACACACACACAGAGCGACTGTGTGTGTGTGTGTGTTATATTTAATCATTATACATCTGGAAATCATTCGGGAGGCGATCAGCTGGCAAAGGTGGTCTCGTAAAGGCGTCTGCGTCGAATTATTATTACTATTATAAATGTTACATTAAAAATAGAATTTATGAAATGTAAATGGGAAATTTCAGTTCCCGACTGATTTGTTTTTAGCTCTCTCTTTGTAGCACATGTTCTTCTCTCATTAGTGCTAACACATTTTTATTTGTTTTTTTCTTCGTCCAGATTTGTTGAGCCCCCTTATAATACCACATTTCAAATATTTCCAGTTTTCTTTTGTACATTTTGTTTACTGCTTAAGTTTCACATCCGCTGCGCTCATATACAGGATGTCTAAGATAAGATGGAATACATGGAGATCTTGGCTAACAGCTACGAAATCGGTTAAATTAGAGAAAAGTTGAGCGAAAATGTATTGATTTTTAAGATATTTGCGAACGTTTCTAAAATATCTTGACAAAAACTGATACCTATTTCTCTTTTTTGAAAATCAGTAATAAGTTTTCTATTATTTAAGTTAAACAATTGAAACTCGGCATTCTTAATAAACTGACACGAGGAATTTAATTCCGGCAGTTCTTTTCTAAGCCAACTATTCGCAGAGATACAGTAGTAATAATAGTCAATTTTTTTATGGGCGTTATACTAGATATGTACTGTTTTTAAATAAAGCATAAAGTGTTTTGAAATTACCACAACACAATTGAAATATCTCTCCTAAATAAATGTACTTGGATTTAAGAAATTTGATATAAACAAACAGTTTGATTATTACAAGCATCTGATATGAACCACTTTTTGGCAATTAACTGCCTCTGGCGGGAGAATGGTTGACAATAACCCCCTATAATTTTTTATCAATTTGATTATTACCAAAGAGGCTTTTCATAAATGCCATAGTATATTAGATGTACCATTTGAAGAATCATATGTTTAACGCAAAACTTTGTGTCTGAATACCCTATGAAAATAATTTTTAAATATACGCAAAGAGTGCACCTATTTTCTGACTAAAACAGAAATTTAATATATATTGCCTGAGTGAGGAGCTGCCTATTGTAATATTGTATATATTTTATTCAACTTTTTATTTCCACTAAAAATTAACACAATAATTATACTGCAAAGACTAAAACATTATACGTACATAGAACCTGTATTAGGGAATCATTAAATAAGTTGAAATAGAATTTGTATTTTCAGAAGCACCATTTTAGGGCCACGCATACATTTATCAGTTCACGAGAAAGCTAAAATTTCCAGACATGCTCAGATGTTCATTGGTTTACCTTTTCATTATCTCTACCGTGCCTCCGCGTTTCGGCTTGTAGTTGAGAACGCCATCTATCTAAAAATGACTAAACTGTTGCTTCAATATTACCGATTTTGCACACATCACTATTCGTCAAAATTGTATAGAAAACCATACAAAAATTTTATTAAGCTTTGTATAGTTTTCATATTTGAAAATAAGGTTCTCTGGGATGAAGCGCAGGGAATGATATAAATTAAAAACAGTTTTACATCAAAAATGTTTGAAATTTCAATAATTTTTTTCCTCAATAAGTTTGGGTTTGCTACCAGCCTAAATTTCACACTACCTTGTGTTTAGTCAGTAAAATTTCCTCGACGGAATTTTTGAATACGCCTACGAAATAGGCAACCAGGGTAGCGGTAGCAAATGGTCATTTGAAAGTACACTGAACTATTAAATTGTAGATACTTAAAATGCTATTACTTTATACTCCGTTATCCCCGTTAAGTCTTACAAATTTGTAATTAATATTTTCTCACCTTACCGGATTTGTTATCGTTTAGTGTGTTGCCTACCTTCATCATTTTTTGCGATTATGACTGAGGTTTTTTTTGCTTTATATTACAAATTACTCTTTACTAAAACAATTTAAAAAATAGGTCGATATGTGTATGGTTTCCTAACAATTCAAATTATATTGCTAAAGCGAGAATTATGCAAAAATTTTGTATATGTGATGTTTATAGCATAAACCCCATCTTTTATATTAACCGCTATAAAATATGTACTTCTTCAAATATCAATTTTTTAGTCATTTACCATATATTTCAAAAGGTCATTGTATACATCCAACATGGGAACCAGTTTTCTTTTGTTGCTATAGTCTTGTAATTTGTAATTTAAAATCACCTATATTGTAACTTTACCTTGCTGCTAAAATCAAGCCTTAAGATAGAAATTTGTTAAGTGTAAAATCGATAGATACAACAAAAATATTGAGCTACGGAAGTTTTCTGTTCTTAAAAATAAGAACGTTTTTCTATCGCGGCGCCACTTATTGGTCCTGTACCCCTGAGACCACCCTCTTAAATAGGTTGAAATGCATTTGTATTTTCAGAAACATCACCTTTTGCGTTACATTTACCAATTCACAAGAAAGCTAAAATTCCCGACATGTTCTGATATCTGTTGGCTTACCATTTTATTACCTCTGCCATGTCTCTTTTGGTTTGTCTTTGAAAGCGCCATCTATCTAAAAATGGCTGAACTGTTGTTTCAACGTTAAGATTCTGTTCTTCACTATTCGTAAAATTTTAATATAAAATCATATGAATAAACTTTATTACACTAGGTATTGCTTTCATATTCGTACATTGTTTTCTCTGGGTTGCCATGCAAAGAATGCTATAACTTAAGGCTGATCTAACCCAAGTGCAGATTTCAAATCTGCCCCTTTCTTTTGGCTATAACGCAACCAACACTACAGCTTGTCTTACTTCTATATTGCAGGGGTTGAACTGTCTACCTGTTTTCGTACCCTTATTTTACGACTTCAAAGAACGATAAATCAACGTGGGCAATAAACAAATAGTAAACGTGCCTTGTGGTAGATATAATAATGTTTTTTCACTACTAGTAATATGGCGTAGCATTTTGACACATATTAGAATGCCGTGAAATTCAATTTCTCTACCTTGGCGCAGTGACAGGTAAATAATTTTTCATTATTAACCACTGGTGTATAATGAACAAATTTATATTTTTTGAGTATCCTGTGACAATTTCAAAGAGAATTTTGTTATAGCACGATCAAGTATTATGGGGAAATTCTATTTAATGGTATTTTATGCATTGAAATCGTTGTTTAAAACAATTAATTTAATTTTAAAATCTTTGATATATTTGAATATACGTTTTTCGCGCCGTAACAAATGAGAAGTGTGTCAATATAAATTTCGCCGATGGCAGAACAACGCAACGTTAAAAAGAGAAAATTGTTAATAATTTCAGTATTTTAGATGAAACGAGTGCTTAAACACAATGTTTCTGAATACCAATGATGATTTAACAACGTAGGTAAATAACGCATAGATTCAATCTTTGTATCGATAAATAACTTTCTGTATTTTAGGTTAAGTATAAAAGTATAATAAACTTTAATGTCAAACTTTATTAACCATTTTGAAACA
>JABXWE010019542.1:0-19271 GCA_014611495.1 Limonius californicus | reverse complement strand
GTCCCATTGCAAAAGAAATGTTTCCTCTAGTTTGTATATATTGTAATGTATCATCGGATTTAATATTTGTACCTATTTCTGATATACCCTGTATATATATATATATATATACATATATATATATATATATGTATAAATATGTTTCATGCAACCCATTTTACAAATCATAGCTCTACTTAATTTTAATTTTTATAAAGGGTGTGTATAAATTAACGAAGAAGCTACACGTGGTAATGTTCTTTGAAAAATCCTAGTCGAAAATCCGAATCCTATAATAATATGTTGTTCCATGGTGCCTGCATCTACACAAGGTTCCCAAAGAAGAATTATGAATATTATTTTCCCGTTGGTGTGGTCTTTCTGTCTCAAAAGTTTGTTTCTAATATTTCTTTATTGACTTATTTTCATCAAAAATACATTTGCAACATTGTAAAACAATAACTAGTCCCTTAACTGTTTCTTACTTCGTTGAAATTCATATTTATATTTTAATACTAATACTAGGCACAATTGCAACAAGATTTATTTACTTTTTGAACTTATGTGTTATTATATTACTTGATGTAAATGCATTGTTATGTTCTAATAGGTGGTTAGCTTAGTTATATTTTTCTAGGTGTTTGTATTTGTATGAGCTTATATGCTCTTTGTATCTGGTATCAAAATTTCTAATTGTTTGACCTATGTATACATAATTACAATGTGAACAGTTTAATTTGTAAATACCTGATTTTAACAACGTTAGATCTATCTTTTACGTTGAGTAAGGCGTTAAAAGTGTTTCTTGTTGTTTTATAAATTATTTTAAATGTATTTGCTTTGATTATAATTTTAGCAATTTTCTCCTATCCCTGAAATAAGGAATTGAAATTTAACATTTTCAGAGTGGTCTTTTGAATATATTTTTTAAATTCCTAATTTATAATCTTTCCTTTTGATTAGTGTGTCAATAAGTTTTGTGATACAAAGAACACATATGCTCATACAAATACTAACACCCAGAAAAATCCATTTACGCTAAACACTTATTAGAACACAACCATACATTCACATCAATTTTTTTTTATTATAAATTACTTTACAATCTGTCAACAGTGGACAATTAGTAAATGTTTTGACATTATTACTTAATTAACAATATGGAGACATAACTTGTTGGAAATAGCCCATTAACAATTTCCTTATTACTTCACTAATTTGACTGTTTATAGCTATAACACTACACTCGCGGAGTCATTCAAAACGATTTGGTAGTTCTGAAGGCTTGAATCTCTTAAGTCTAGGTTCCTCGTCTTCACTTTCAAGTAGGCACTCTACTAGTGTATTTGGGATTCACATCAAATAATATAATATCAATTTTACACTTCTGTGATGATAAACGTAAATTGGATATACTCGAGGCCTTTCAAATTCACAAACACATTTTAACAAACACACATTTAATGAATGATCAAATTGAGCTCATACATTTCCCGGTATTGGAAATTTTGGAATAGTAGACCAGAGCTAAGTCCGAAATCAAGACCCAGTGAGTGTTGCCATAGCTACAAATGTTTGCAATATTAAATGATTATGAATATGACATGTAAAATGTGGAAATACGTATAAACACAAAAAGTAAATAAATCTTGTTGAAATTGAGTCGATAATTATTATTTAAATATAATAACTAGTAGCCCCATGGTGTTGTCAAATTTTGACACCACAAAATCAAATTAATTCGATTTTCTCGATCTACTTTTGTGTTATGTCTGAATATTAGCTCTTATTAATTCTTGAGTTTCTGTCTTTTTTTGTTGTCTTACTTCGTTCATTTATAATGAACTTTACAATCAATGAGTATGCCGATATGCTAACACGGCAGAACAAGAATACTGGACACGTTTTCCAAACCGGAAGCATCGTAGGAAATGTATTTCGAAGGCTACACCAACGTCTTCGTGAAACTGGTGCGTTTGTCAAAAGACATGCGCACGCTGGTCGACCAAGACAAAGACCCACAATGCAACTGGAAGAGCATATTTTAGACGCAACACAAAGATCCCTCGGTGAATACGCGCCAATTAGTTGCAAAATTAAATCCCTAGTAACAAGTCCGTACATTTGGTTCTACGAAAAAGCCTTCTTTGTCCATATCATGTCTGCAAAGTTCAGCCTCTCAATGAAAATTATGACAATTTTTGCAACACAATTTTAAATAAAATTGGCGCGTTTAATATGCGTAATACTCATGATTGAACTGAGGAAGACCTACACAAATTTCTTGAATATGGTCACCAAAGAATGTTTTCCGTTAATGTATGGCTGGGCATAATAAACTACAGGGTTGTTGAACCAATTTACTTACCAAATCGTCTTAATGTCTATGAATACCTCAATGTTTTGGAACGAGTTATTATGAGATTCCGTTGAGCGTACTAAAATGATAAACATGCATGATACAGCTCCTGCTCATTTCGCCCGTAATATAAGAGAGTGGATTGGTCACGGAGTCCCATTTTATGGCCGCGGGATCACCCGATCTCAATCCTTTAGACTTTTGTTTGGGGCTTTATTAAAGAAAAGTTTATGCTACGCCTTCACTTAACACTGACGAAGTTAGAAACAAAATTAACGCGGCAGTATTACAAAGTACACCAGAAATACTGGAGCGAGTAACGCAATTGATACCAGGAAGATTGGAACTACGTTTACAAGTAGACGATTTTCATTTCGACCAATTATTACAAGTAGGTTATTATTACAAGTAGTTAGTTACGGTGCATAGTAACACTTGTTTAGGCGCAGTGTTGCCAAATGTATGTTTCTTTTAAATGGTCCCTAATAATACTGGAAGCATGGTACAACATTTGACTATTTTTCGACTAAGAATTTTACGAAGAACATGACCACGTGTAGCGTTTTCGTTAATTTATACACACTGTACATGAGGAATAATAGACCCTTTGCTTTTGTCTACGACATGTATAACGACTAGGTGCACTATTAATTTACGAACTACTCGAATGTATCGTAAACGTGAATTATAATTACTACTTCCTCATCCTTGTTATATGTTTTAGTTCAGATGACAGTTAATCACATATAACTACCAGTAAGAAAAAAAGGAAACACCTCATCAAAAGTATGCAAGTAGTATCAAATAGAGTAATATACATAGTACCGAAGCTCTCAGAGAGATATATCGTACAAATAGTTCAAGTATATGCGCCGACCAGTTCATCAGACGATGAAGACATCGAACAACTGTATGACGACATCACGCGAGCAAGAAAACAAGAAAAAGCACACTACTGTTTGATAGTCGGAGACATCAATGCTAAGGTAGGCAGAAAAGAAGAATAAATGGAATATATGGGGCCTTTTGGAACTGGTGAGAGAAATAAGCGAGGGGAAACATTGTTAAATTACATACAGAGTGAAAATCTATATTGTATGAATAGTTTCTTTAAAATACACCTGAAAAGGAAATGGACCTGGAAAAGTCCCGATGGAAAAACAAAAAACGAAATAGATTATATAATTTCTAGCAACAAGAATATAGTCCATAACGTATCTGTCTTAAATAAATTTCAAGTTGACAGTGATCACAGGTTAGTGAGAGCCACTATAAAATTCAATTCAAAAATAGAACGGAAAAAATGATACAGAAATGGACTAAATTAACAACTATTAGCGACATAGAACAAAACCAAATACAATTTCAGAACGAATTGAAAATGAAACTCTCTCCAGTTCAAGACTTGAAAAATAGCAAATTAGGAAATCTAGCTGCCAAAATTACAAGAGATATTCACATTTCGGCGAAAAAGTATGTACACAGAGAAAAAGCCAACTAAGAAATAAAAAGATAAGTGTGGAAACATTGAAGCTCATAGAACAAAGAAGAGAGCTAACAAGAGGAACGGAGGAATATAAAAGAATAAACAAAGCCATAAAACAAGAAATAAGGAAAGATATAAGAAGATATAACACTAATATAATCAAAGAAACAATAGAAAATAATAAAAATATGAGAGTATTACGTACTAAATTAATAATTGGCAAACCCAGGATGACTAAAATGAAAGATAAAAGTGGAGTCATAGTAACAGAAGTAACGGAAATAACGAAAATTTTCGAAACTTTCTATGCAGATCTATATGCCTCAAAAACCCCATGATCAAACGAAGAAAGAAGGAAAAATAATTATCAATGCAAATTCAGAAGAAATACCTGAAATCACAACAGCAGAGATTACAGCCGCACTAAGACAAATGAAAAATGGACGATCTCTGAGAGAAGACGGTATAACAGTCGAAATGCTAAAACTTGGGGGTGAAATACTGTTAGACGCTATCAAAATACTTCTAAATCGGTGCTTAGAGGAAAGAGAAATACCATCAAATTGGCAAGATGCAGTGGTCATACTACTAAACAAGAAAGACGATAGTGCAAACATAGGCAATTACTGTCCAATAAGCCTACTGTCACATATGTATAAACTACTGACGAAGATTATTACAAATCGAATAACGAATAAACTAGACTTCTATCAGCCAGAAGAACAGACACTCTTTAGAAAAGGCTACAGCACCATAGACCACTTACAAAGTGTACGTACTCTGATAGAAAAATGTGTCGAGTACAATAAACCTATTCACATGGCTTCCATCCATTTTCAGAAAGCTTTTGGTAGGGTAGAACTGTGGGCAATATTCGAAGCACTAAATGATGCCAGGTTAGACTCGAGGTATACAGAGCTCATAAAGAATATATACAAAAACGCCACATTTCAGATTGAAATAAACGAAGAAAAGAAAACGAACAAAATCGACATTCAGAGAGGTGTTAGACAGGGAGACACAATGTCTCCAAAATTGTTTATGTTAGCACTAGAAAATATTTTTAAAAAACTAGAATGGAACCAAAAAGGCGTAAACATAGAAGGAAAATACCTAAATCACCTACGTTTTGCGGACGATATAGTACTCATGGGCTCAGATGTTAAAGAACTTCAAAATATGCTGACCCAACTTGATCGAACCGCCAAACAAATAGGATTAAGAATGAACCTCGACAAGACGAAAATCATGTCCCCTAGCGACAAACAAATCTCAATAGAACAAAATAACATCAAGACAGTAGATGAACATATTTACCTAGGACATCTGATAATATTGGGGAAAGGAAACCAAAAATCAGAGATAGTGAGGCGAAGTAGACTTGGTTGGGCTGCTTTCGGGAGACCAGGAATGATTTTTAAAAACCCAGAGATCCCAATTTGTTTAAAAAGAAAAGTGTTTGATTCTTGCATCCTACCAGTTCTCACTTATGGACTGGAGACTACAACTCTAACAGAAGAAAGTGCCGAAAAGCTAAGAGTAACACAAAGAGCGATGGAACGAGCCATGCTTAGTGTAAGCATTGGAGATAAAATTAGAAACACCGAGATACGACAAAGAACAGGAGTTATAGACGTAGTAAAACGAGTCGCACATCTAAAGTGGAGCTGGGCAGGACACATTGCATATAATAAAGAGGATAAATGGACCAACAGAATCATACAATGGCGTCCACGAATATCGAAAAGAAGTGTGGGTAGACCGCAAAAGAGAGAGATGGGTGGACGATATTAGGAAGGTCGCAGGAAAGAAATGGTATCAGATCGCTCAGGGCAGGACCGCTTGGAAAGATTTAGGGGAGGCCTACATCCAGCAGTGGATGGCAAATAGCTGAGAAGAAGAAGAAGAAGAACTACCAGTATTTTAAGAACCTCGACGCCCCGCGAAAAAGTGGTACGGACAAAGAAGAAGGAGACGTTTCATTTAAACAGAAGTCAGGTATCTATAATCCTCGATAAACAGAAATTCAATATTTAATTAAGACGAGCTATGACTTGTTAATGGGTTGCATGAAAACATATATGTAGGCGCATTATGTTACGTGAATAACCTCTTACAATCTAATCTGCCTATTCGGATTGCATTATTTTAGAATAACATAAATAAAATATTGCTTCAGAAAAATCTATGATGGCGGAAGACGTTGATGTTGATGATGATGATCATGACGATTTTAATTCAGATTTTGCATTGTTAAAAATTAAGACAACGTTACAATTGTATGATAAAACTATTAATTTCAGTCGTTGCGGAAACTCTATTTCTTATTGTAGGGAAGCGGCTAACATATTTCCGCATTAACGTCTTTCGGGGAATATCCTTTTTCCTTTGGTACCGTTAAATAATAGTAGCATTTAATATTGTTTGAAACTGGATCTGTTTAACATGTTAGGGCGGGTATTCCATCTTTTGTATTTCGGTGGTTTCTTATAAAAATTATATTTCCATTTGTGTCGATTCAGTATGCGCCGCCATTTTCAAGAACACATTCCTAACGTAAAATAGGATCTAGATGTATAAGTTTCAAAGCAGCATTCCCAATATCTTATCTACGAGTTATTTAAAAATTATACAAAAAAATGTAAATGTGAAGTATTAAAATGCCATCCAAACTTAGTGATGTTGACAGAAACACCGTTTCTGAGAATACATGAGCCTCTTTTACATAATTGCTGAGTATGATAAACAGCAGAACCTTTACTTGTACACAATCTCATGTATCTGACAGTACTAACGTCATTTAAAGCAAGCTTTCAGAACGATATGTAATTTCATTTAGCAAATTTGTTATATAAAGCTTTTCTGTTTCGTATGAAACATGATATGTTATGCAAAGCCGACATATTTTTAAGAAAATTGCTCTTCAAGCGAAAAGCTCTGCAATTTCCTCATTCGCTTGTAAAGGAGGAAACAAATTTAGCCTTCATCTAGGAAGCGCATAAAAATAGTAAAAAAGCCAATATTTGATTATAAAACCTATAATATTTTTATGCAGAACTCGCTGCATCAGTGTAACACAACACGTTACTTTAAAACGGAAAAGAAAATGGGGCAGAAAATTAATTTTTCTGACGCGTTTGTATGAAAATCTCAACTATGTTTTACCAGGATAAAGCACGTAGCAAAAAAAATCGCAATATTCAAACCAATTCGTCAGGATCAAGAGAAATGTCTCCAGTTGCAGGAGTAACATATCCTTCCATTGCTTATTCTAAAATTCCACCGTTTGCTCTCTGATCACATGCCTTGTTTATACGATGTTGTCACTTCAAGTCACCACCAATATTGAAGCAAATAAAGTAACAGCAACTGTCAGCAAGTTGTATCCCGATAATAAGGGATTTATACAGGACGTGCTCAACATAAACATCGAAATATTTCGGGGATATAGGGCTCCTTAGAGTGCTAAATCTGTCACTTTCAGTTTATTAGCGGAGTGACAGTGAGTCATTTTCTAGCAAAATAATAAGAAAACTAAACATTGTTTGTTCCAATTTGAGGAGAAATAACTCGAACTTAGTTAAGTTCCACGAAGAAGTAATTCCAGGTGGATTTTTTGCTGAATTCGTTCGTTGTTAAAGTCTTTTCGCTGAACTGAGGACATGAAACAGAAATAAAAAGGTAACACTTCATGACGTTTTCCATTAAACAAAAAAATAGAACTCTGCGAGCATATCCTGGAAGAAATCGATCGATTTTCATAATTATTATATAAAGCATATTAATTTTACTGGAAACGAAATGTTTTAGAATTCACACAGTATTATTTAATTGAACTTTTGTAGCAATTATTGAAAATTATCGATGGTTTAGTTCGGCTCGGTGATTTACGTAGGCAACTAGTTTGGCACGTAGGGAAAATCAGAACGATCCGGAAATGCGACAAAGTTGGGCAATTCGGCATGAACATAAAATTCTAGACAATCAAATCTTACATCATCAGAATATTCTACTCGATCAGGAAATCAAATTTCATTCATGCCTATATGACTTGATTCACTTGCCATATATTTTACGTTAGAAGGGGAAAGAATAAAATCATGGCACTTATTTTTAACGGTTTGTATATTTGCAGCATGCTAGAATACAACAATAAACAAATGCATTAATGATACATTACTAAAACAGCAATGCAGAATTTCATACGAACACCAACGCCTAGAAACTGCTCTGCATGTGACTTAAGTAAGTCTTACTCATAAAACAAATACTTAACAATTGGTATAATCATATTTACTTAAAAGAGGAAGTACTTGCTTCTGAATACATAAATCGGAATGTTGAAGGTAAAGGTGGTGTTTGAATTGCGTGGAAAGCTTGGATGAATTCATTACAAATTATTTCAAGGTATTCGTGTCGCGTTCTTTAAGATGTTTAGATATCACTGTCGTTCTTATGTTCGTTCATCTAAATAATAGAATATATAGTACAATATAATAATAATTATCAATAACAAAAAGTTTAAATAAAATACAGATCGCTATTTTGTCTAACATAACCTATATCTGTAATATATGTGTAAGCATAGTACAAATACTTGTATCCATGGTTTGAATTGGATGTGCAATGCACTTTTTAATTCTTTTTCTTCGAATGCTTTGTCTCTTACGAGACGTAGCGGTCTTCCCTCCTATACCTGTGCTGGGCGTTTTTAAAGTTACATAGACATAGAGGACCTACAGCTTAATGTGGGCCCACTCCAGACACAGAGAACGTACAATGTAATATGGGCCCTGAACCACGGGAATTGTATACACTTCTACTCCAGAGAAGATTTACTATGTTGTTCTCCGAAATATTCAAAATTAAAGTAGATTAAATGTTGATATTTTTAAGAAATGATACCATAAACTCTAAAATTCGATTTAAAATAAGTTGTACATTGTCATTTGGTAAATATTTTAAAAGTAGAGCTTGTGAAAGTCCGTCCGCTTACATCAACCCATCCAAACCCCAATCCTTACCAGAAATAAAGCTTCAAGAATGTATACGAAAAACCTGATCAATATATATCTTAAAATAGGTATTTTTGAATTATACACATTGTAATAGCTAAATTTCACTTTAATAACTGCCAGTTACAGCATTCAAAGATAGAAAGAGTCTCCTTTTAAATAAAGGTTTCTCTCCATGGCCACAATTCATAAAATATTTTTTTGAAGTATGATAATGGTTTGTATAATTTTCAGAATTTAATACACACTGTATGAATTCAATACTATTTTCGTGACTGTATTACGAAAGTTTAAAAATCAATACTATTATTTTAGATTTATGTCTAGATATGTGTATTTTTGCATTGTAGACTCAACGAGTTAGTGCTGTGGCAAATAGAACATTATGACAATAGTTTTCTGTTATTTTATTATTTCTTTCTTCTTTGGTCAGCTGTTTTCTATTCTATGACTATAAACCTCCCCAATACTCTTCCAATTGTCTCTATTCTCATGACAATTGTGGATAACATATAACCATGCAGTTTCTTATTTACTTATATCTACATCCTTTTAACCAATCTTACACCATCTTCGTTATGGTTGTTGAATTAAAGCAAAATTTACAAAATCGTTCAAATTGCATTAATTGGATTGGTATTAGTTGAGTGATCTGTTACATATAATTGAATCATTCCCTTGGGGTACACGTAATTTGGTGCGATACATGGCAAACCCGGAAAAATGCAATGAAACTTCAGCATTATGTAAAAGCCATTATTCCTTTTAGAAATTCCGGTGCTTCCGGGTGGGGACTCCCTAGTCTAGTTACATTTAGTGAGCTCGATTCGCAGGCTTGTGTTTAAAATTTGTTTGCAACAGTAATGTATGGATATAATCTTGTTTTTTAATGCCAGTAAACAATAGCTACTATCTTATTTGTTATCGAATAGAATTGTGTATCGCTAAAGTTTGTTAGCTTGTGCAAAACCACATCATCAGATAGGTCAAACCTATAAGTCAACCAATGAAAGCAAAGCAATTGAAGTGTTTTTACGTAAAATTGTAACTTCATCTGATGTTTCAGTACTGGAGTTTGAAATCGGGTCTAATTTTGAAATCTGGTCCGGAGTTAGAACCTATTTCTGGTTCGAAACCGATCTGTTTGACATCAAGTCCTGTTGGAATACGTTCTGTGTCGTAGGCTCTTTTTTACCTTACAGGATATTCATTCATACTAAGCCTTGGTAAATGTCTGTTTAATATCAAGGAATAATAAAAGAGCAATGCTGGTTCTTACTGATATTGTAACTGATGCAAAACCTGGTAAATTTAATATTCTTATTCTCACTACAAATGGACGGGTGATCGAAAACCTATGCTCTATCTTTATCTTGTGTTGCTTCGTAGCATTTTCTCAACAACACACCTGGATTGCTTGTAAGTTGTTAACCAATGTGCTTTTCAAGTTGAATACCAATCAATACTATGTTAATTTACATAATACTAATTAACCGGTATTCAATTAAGCAGGTTTATGTCTAATTCGTACGCCGAACAGTATTCACAAAGAAACCATAACAAAGAAAAAGAAAACCGTATTTCCGCTTCTCTGGGATATTCTATATCTGGAATTTTAATGAATAAAACAAATTTGATAACCAACTTCAGTAAAGGAATTTTTTCTTCTTATACACTAAAACGTCGAAATAATAAGATTTACAGTACAGATGTTCACTTAATGTGCAGTACAATCAGCAACATTTTTTATTAAAATTTGACATGGAAATTAATAAGAGTGTCTTTACTGAAGTCATACTATGTATAACAAATTATACAATTATTTAATAGTTATCAAGGTACCTATAGTGCAGGTGCCAATTTAACATCTCATGGGGATGATTATATTAAATATTATTATTGTTGTTAGGCAAGAAAATTACAATTTGGTGATAGCTACACTCTTTAGAACAGCTTTTGCAAGTCTACTGATAATCGAAAGAATAAAGGTGTCAAAATTTCAAATACTGGAAGTGTTTTTAGGTTGGATGGCATTTTAATGAAACTTGCTATACGCGCTGTTGAAACGTTTATTTTAGTGATATGCAATACAAATTTTATATCATCGTAACATCTACCACCTCATTGAACACCATATTTAAGTGAACCAGAAAGTAAACTGGAAACACATTTCAAAAGATTTAATATTCTTCAGAAGTATACTCAAACAAAACCTGAACCTTATATCGTGCAAAGCCTTCTCCAACTTGAATTGTGGCATTACATCTGCGTGGTATACTGTAACTAATACGTCGCCATTTTTCAGTGAGAACTTGATCCAGTTCTTCCAGCGTATGTGGTGGATGGAGAAGCTTGCGAATGCTTTCTTCGAATTGATCCCATAAATGCTTTATGGGAGATTTAAAGCCAGTTCTGAGTGCTGACTATTGATTATTTAGGCCATGTTATTCTGATCGACTGTGGTCAGTGACTGCCGTGTGGAGAGGAATTATCTTGTACAAATTAAAAATCTTCGCCCACGGCAAGTGCTTGAGGACCAATATGTTCCTCAAGGACGATATTAATATATCTTGGTGCCGTGAGAAAGCCATTTCTGATGACAAGTTACCTACCTTAACACATGCATCTCCATACCCTAACTTGTTTTGTCTACAACTTGAACCTCGACTAATCGGAAAACATTACTCTATTACATTGCTTCAATTGACAATGTCCTTGTTTAGGTGCCAGAAGTAAAGAACATCCTCCTTTGTTGATGATTTCTTCTCAACTTTGGCTTCATTGGTGGGCATATAGATACCAAATTGGCTTTCGGGTTTTGTTACTTACCTGAAACTGCCTGGCTCCGTAATGGTCGATTGGAAGACTACAAGCGGTTTTCGAACGACTATGAAGGGCCTGAATTCTCCATGAATACCCTGTTGTGCTTCGGATGTTAGCGGACACCGCGTATATGATTTCAATTAGATTTGCTGTCCTTTAATTACATGCTTTTATTATGAAAATTAAAAGTTTTTTTTGTGGGGTTTCGTGAAGCAATTATTTTCTAAAATGAGTTATTATAAAGACCATAACCAACATCAAATAATTAATTTTAGTAAAGGTCTTTAATTTTGTTGGAAAAGCCTAAAAATATTCTTAATTACATTTATACAGTGTGTTGAAAAAAGTATTGAAAGGTTGATTTGAGCATCCACGTTGATTCAGACATCAATCTATTTCTGATAGTACTACATTTAGGCCCTTTAACTACTACCATTTTTTAAACACCTAGGAGATGGAGAAAATGGCTTGTTATAATCTGCCCAAACATATTTCTTTTTATTACTTCAAGAAACTCACATATAAAGTTCATTCTTCTAAGAAGGCTGACCCTTATGATAGTCAGCTGGTATTTTTAATGACACGGTATAAAGCATGCAGTGAGCATGACAAGAAATCCAAATTTCGCACAATTAACAAAATATATTCTTAATGTGTGAGTTATTTTCACGACGAACGTAGAACTAAAATATACACTATACTAGGCAAATGCCAGTTTTAATGTTATCAAAGTAACTGTTATTAATTTCAGACATAATTGTATATTTGACACTCACTATACAGGGTTTGCCAGCTAAGTTTTTCCCTCTTAAAAGTGATTGACGCAACCCAACATACATTTAGCATGGCAACCAAAATCACTTTAATTAATTTAATTAAATTGAGCAATGTTGCCTACAAAACTAAGTCGAGCTGTCAATTTAATTACTTTTAAATACTTTTTAAACAACGGGGAAACAAACTTGTTGAATATTTTTGATGAATACTGCGGAAATGCTACTGCAGCCAGCAGTATTTATCGCGCGCTATCCAATTAAAAATCCACTGCTTGAAAAATATTTAAACGCCTTTAAAATTCTTTGAGACACGGAAGCAAATTTGTTTCAATTATTTGGATCAATCTTTTGTGTACTGTTTAGCGATGAAGCAGAATTCTCAAGCAATGATGAAGTGAACAAGCATAACTTGCATCATTACGCACAAGAGAATCCGCCCAGGAAACTTGTTACCTATTTTCTACTACAATCTAAAATCACGAATTTGTTTTATTAGTCACTATGAGGAAAATTGTGAATAGGATTGAAAACGCGGATTATATGGATTTTTTTTAATAATTCTCAACAACGCGTATAGACTGTGCCAATAAATTAGGGAAACGCAGAAAATAGTTAAAATACCTTCTTCTTGATCGTTTATCCTCTATGGAGTGGTCGTCCTTAGCATCCATAGGCCACGGTCTACCCAATCTCCTACTTGTATGTCTCTCTCTTACATAATATTATATACATGTAAAGTTGGATCTGCCTCTTCTTCTCTTCCATTTAGAACACCACTGGAAAACTCGTTTTGGCCGTCTACCTTCTGGCATTCTTTCCGTATGGCCATACCGTATAAGGGTTCGGTTGTCCAGGTTTCTTGTTATAAACATATCCAATCCATTTCGTTCCAGACCTTTTCGGTGCGCCACCAATCTAGTTTAATTACTATTTTTAAAAACTGCAAAGAGCGAAACTCGATAAATTGGTCATTTATATGAACAAAAAAGAATGTAATGGAATTATTCCTATCTTATAAACCCAAAGAAGGAACAAACTTGGCAACATAGTGAAAAACTAGGCTTAAAAAGTATATAATAAACTTAAAAAGATTAAATAATAAATAATGAAAGAAATGTAATAGCATGTATGTTCTCTACGACGGCGTTGCATCTTAGCGGCACTCTCCATATATATTTTCGAGGTACTACTGCGAGTTGTCGCAAACTTTCTAGAGCTACAAGTCGGTTCCTGATCTTCCGATCTAATTCGCATCATTGCTCAATTGGATTAACATCTGGGTTAAGAGCGGGCCAGTCCAGGCCAGGAACCGTCTTGTATAATCTGCTAAGTGTGGCCGATCATTATCTTGCTGGAACAGAAATCCAACACCTATACGCACTACAGCAAGTACCACATTTTTTGAAACAAGGTTCTCCATACATCGGACAACATTCATTCGTCGGTGTAGAGCAACGAAATCTGTACGAGTATTAAAAGTGTTACCAGTCCACACCATATCAGATCCTCCTCTAAAATTATCTATCTCTTGAACTAGTACTTCACAACAGCGTTCACCTGCATGTGCCTATATTCAACGACTATCACAACGTATCAATCTAAATCTTGACTCATCACTGAAAAGCACTGATGACCACTGATCCATTCCCCAATGTACATGTTGTTAAGGTCTTTTCTGTTCCTGTGATTTCGAGTCAATCGCTTTCGGACTCACTTCCTTGACCCGCAACCTTTTTTTATGATTTCTATTCTAACCTGGGTACCACTGGCTTTTCTGAGATCATTCTATAGATTTTAAGCAGTGGATATGCGTCATCTGATCGCATATTTGAACACAAATATGTCTTGCAGTACGGTTGTCACACACTTTCGCCCCTGACCAGATCTCTTATCAAAACTTGGTGTTTTAAGTAACAATTCCAAACCCTGGACACAGCAGGAAGGCTAACATTATGTTATCTTGCACTTGAAAATGAGGCGTCTTAGTGACAAACAGTGGAGAAAGAAAAATTCAATTGTTCCCTTTTCGTAGAATGTACAGCTACTTGATATTGAAAAGATTACTTTGAGTCCTATCTAAGTTAATCATCTAGCAATAAATACAAAAATAGGGTGCTGAGTTGCGTAAACTAGGCTAATTTACACTTATTTCTATTAGTTGGATATAAAGGAAAAATCAAAATTCCAATATCTTAAATAGCATCATCATTTACATTCCCAATACAAAGTTGGGAATTTTACAAATTCCATGAAGCAATTAGGAAAAATACAAAATCAACCAAGTGTAGAAAACTTAAACGCATGTAAGTACGACCTCCCGCTATAAACAATAAAGAAAGTTCTAAAATATTTGCTATTAGTTGTTATAACAGTTAAATAGCAACTAGGGACGTAGCCATTTCGAAGATTAATATGTCTGCTGACACTGCATGTGATAAATGGTGAAACAGTTTCTGTTGCAGGCGAAAGCTATAAAAAAGTAAAAAACAATTACCCTAAAACTCTATTATTTGTATGAGACGAAATGAGTCTTCCTTTAACATGAACAATATGTTTTTCTGAAGCAATCAACATTAATCAAATAAATATGAACTGTCATATTGCATTGTCTTAAGTCATCGTATCGTTCAAGAACCACGCCCGGTCGAGATAATAATGGCTTTTAGGTCATTTAAATCCGTAAATAGGAAGCAAAATTGCTGTAAAACGACATTTTTATGGGTCACCCTAATACAATAGCTATCATTAAAAGCATTTGAAAATGGCTTTTATTGCATAAAATTTAATAAGCCATTGTAATTTGCAATAATAATTTTAGTATATCGCATATTAAATCAGAAGGTTTGCTTGTGCTCCAACATGAAATCCGCTATAGAAATTAAATTGTATTAGACAAGAGGCGAAATGGGTAAAATGAAAACAGATAGTCTTCTTACTTCAGATTGGACAGTAATACACTTTACGTAGGTATGTTATCGTGTTGGAATTTTTAAATTAATTGGTGCTTTTATAATTTTATAAAAATATTAGTTAGCAATAGTACGTTTACAAATACCAAAAAACCTATGTCAATTAACACAAACAAAATATTATTTGGACTTTGGACCTTATTGGATAATATCTTTGACTACATGTATACATTAATGTGTACTTGCAATTATTGCATAGAATTGATCGTAACGACAGTAAGAATGTAACAGAGACCGTGAAATAGGTAATCAATATGGGCAATTTAATACGATATGTTAAAGTATAATACCAACTGAACGCTATCATTGTGAAGCTCAAACTAGCACAAACTACTATAATCAGATACTTCTTGACAAAGCTTAAGATCTATCTATTATAGATAGCAGGTTTGAAAACTGAAGTCACGTGAAATTAAACCAAAAGTAAAGCATCCTATAATAGTTCACAGTTCTATCAAGAGAACCTTGAACAGCTGTTAGTTTTGGCACAGGACCCTAGCACGCACAACGTGCTTCTCGCGGTCGTCATGGAGCAACGAGTAAATGTTACATTTTCTGAAAATTTAAAGATTTCAAAGATGGACATAAGGATGTTCAAGATAACGATAGAAGAAAGCGTTCACAGACCTTCCGAAATGATGATTCTGTCGCAATAGTTCGTGATATTGTGGCAAAAAGTCGCCGAATGATAGCAGATAAGCTCAAAATTAGTAAGACAATTCAACAAATTTTACAAAAATATCTAAAAACAGGAAAATATATGCAAAATACACGGTTTTACTGAAGAACAACAAATTTACATGGTGTAATATAGTGTATCTGCTTTGTTGTAGCTGCTTCGGTATCATCCTGAGACAAAACACCAGAGCATAGCGGTGGATTGGAAAGTAATCACCAAGACCCAAACAGTTGCGTTTGCAAAAAACAGTAATTAAAATAATCCAGATTATCTTTTTTCATAAACTGCGTATGGTTCATAACGAATTTCTACTTTACAGACAGACAGTAAATAATGTAGTCCATTTGGACGTGATGAAGAAAAAAAGGGGCAGTTGATTCTTGTTGCATGCTTATGCACTGTTATTCTGCACTAATTGTGAAGTTATTTTTTATGAAAAAGTATTGCTGAGATCAATCACTTGCCCTATTCAGCTGCGGACTGTTTTCTAAATTTTTAAAACATTGCAATAAATGATTTCAAGTAAATGGAGATTACTTTGTACAAATATTTAATATGTTTTGTGATGCTCAAATTGTGTTTATTTTTATTCCCCCAGTCCGAGAATTAAATAACCGAACCTCGTATACTATATATTTGAATTTTTCCAAACTATTGCCCACTGCCATTATCAGTTATTGTTTTACACAGAATATTTATTTCTTAATAACTGTGCTAACATATTTTATTTGAATTTGGAATTAATTTGCAACAGGGTTCTGTAAGATTTGAATTCCTCATTAATCGGTTACGTGATACAGGATCTTGAATCAGTCTTATAACATTTAAAATAATTTAATTGTTTCTACATTATTCTTCTTCTTATAGTACCATACTTAAATTGGGTGTAAGCAACGACCATGCGCTGGAAAAACATGTTCGCTATACTAGGGAAATGTGTTCTCTATAATACATTCTCGATGCTACAGACAGAGAGGTACCTTGTATAGGAGGTGCATAGTGTACGTGTTTTGATACTGTCCGCAAGGAACCACTCGGCGGATATAGTCGTTAATTGTAACCCAACGACTAATCACTTCAACCGATTAAGTAGCGAGAATTGTATTATTAAAAAACCCTACCCTCACCAGGATTCGAACCCAAGCTCCCTTGAATGGAAGGATTTTACCGCGGCGTCACCAGGTATCTCTCTGTATTATAGGGACCAGCGTTATTGTAGAAAATGTTTTACATTAATCAAGTTAAAAAAATACTGAATTGTAGAACAATTATTTCCTTAATATAGAATTTAATATATGGCATGCGATTATGAAGGACGTACCAAGAATAAAATTATACAAAAATAGTTCTAGGTTTAATAAGATTTCAAAAAAGTTAGCCTTACATTAAATAGGAGGGGATACTTATTCATATTAATGGAATACTGTCAATCTAAACTAATTAAATATTTTACACAGAATAATATAAAACGTATTGCGGTCACGTTGCTTAAGTATTCCAACTTTTCGATTTAATAAAGAACTTCTTTAGCTGTGTATTATAAACTTCTATTCACAGAGAATGTGGTAATAGACCAATACTTTTAAATCTTAATGTATACAAGTAGGAAATTATACAGCGACTGGATTAACACAATTTGAAATTGTTTCATAACAGTTCGTATATTTAATTTGGTAAATAAATAGAATTATTATCATTAGAATCGGTTTACATTAAAATTATACGTGCAATAAATAACACGATAAATATAACTACAGTTATGTATTTAACAATGGATTTAATTTTGGCGACTAACCAGTATTCCTAATTGAAATCGGTATACCATAATTTAAAACAAAGCATACATATTTCCTTGTATAATGAAAATTATTTTGGCATCTGTTTTAATAATGTTTATAGCAGGTCAGTATAAAATATTTAATATTACATAATAGATTACCGCTACCGGGTAAATTATTAAAAAAAGACACTTTACAACTGGGCATTTTCTGTGACAGCTAAAGTAAACGTTGTTTTCGTTTTCTTCATTCTGCAAAGTTCTATTCAAACTGACAATTCTTCATTTTCCGTAAAGCACAATGTCGAATTTAAATTACAAAATTATACTAACAATGCTATGAACCCATTTCTGGTATTAAACTGT
This sequence comes from Limonius californicus, assembly GCA_014611495.1. Lineage (NCBI taxonomy): Eukaryota > Metazoa > Arthropoda > Insecta > Coleoptera > Elateridae > Limonius > Limonius californicus. Next base: position 1,042 of record JABXWE010019542.1, on the reverse strand, counting down.
GCTCAAAAAGATAACTATTAAAATGAACATTTAACAACAGCATGTAATTTTTCTAAGGGTCGACACAAAATCCACACACAATGGACACTAGGATAATTGGTGGTAAATGTACAGCGATTAAAAACTATCCATTTTTTGTATCCCTAGTAGTTCAGGCACAAGAGAGATACGATCGAAAATTTATACAGGACGAAATGATTTGTGGAGGTTCAATTATTGGACACCGTTGGATAATCACTTCCATCACGTGCATGCTATTTATTGAAGACGTATACTTTCCTAAGTGACGTTGCATTTCACCCATAGAGAATTTTGTAGGAAGAAGTTGAGTTGAACGATGTGTATGTTAGAAGTGGTACAGCATATTGGATAAATAAGACAACAGGGAACAAACATGGAATATTGAAATACTATTTCGAAAACCCGCAAGATATCGCTGAAATCGCACTAGTGAAAGTTGATAAAAGTTTTGAAAATGCTCATCAAATAAAAGTTAAATTAGCTGGAAGCAAGTATCCTGTAAGTAAATATATTCAGAGGTTTTTCTTAAGTGCAATACATAGGTACTGTAATTTAAAGGACACTGCTTAAAATAATTATGGAATATTTAACAACATACATAATAACAAAACAGGCAGTGAAAGTAACACACACGATTATTTTTTTCTACAAACGTCAGTAAAAGTTTAATTTTTAACGCATGCTGTCAGTGTCTAAAATGTGATTTTATGGCACTGGTGCTAAAAGTAATTTACTTTTAGCACTAGTGCTAAAAGTAAATGACGTGATTTTCTATTAACACTGGTGCGATATTATAAAAAAATTAAGAAATTTTAAATCGAAGGAATACTTATTTACTTAATTAAATGTACAGTTAGAGAAACTGCAGTTAGAATAAGTAATCTGAAGTGGATACTGTTTTACTTGCAAACAAAAAATTTTCTTTGGCGCTGTAACAAGATTTGAAGTTCATTGTCAACAAACGATCGAATTTTCATTACCTTAGCAACAATAAACTTCATGAATAATTGGGTTTCAAAAC
>JABXWE010019540.1:0-12318 GCA_014611495.1 Limonius californicus | reverse complement strand
TAATGAAAGAAAGTACGCGTTATTATGTCAAAAACTATCAATTTTTTGGCAATTTTGATACAACTTTTCATAGACGTATTGACTCTGATGTCAACTAATCCCCTTTTTCTATATTAAAATCGCCAAGTAGTCCATCCGTTCCTAGAGAATGAACTGTGAGTAGCACCTATTGTTTGTAACAGCCACTTGGCTGCTGTATGAACGCAAGCTGTATAGTCTTGGATCTATAGTCTTGGTACGAAACAAGCATTCCCCTCCTGCTATTTCCTTTTCTCTATTGACATTGGAGTTCTTCAGTAATATGCGGTCGTTGAGTATTGATTGATTGATTGGTTTTGAATGGGCGAGATCTTGGGCACAAGTTTCACCAACTTTTTGCACTCCGGCTATATTTGGACAATTTGCCCAATTTTTAGATTATTTCCCGCTAGAAACGTCTCATAGACCTTAGCCAGGTTTGAAATCGCGCCTCCTGAATCTACAGGCAAGTGTGCTAACCCTTGGACTACAGAGGCCCGCTGGTCATTGTATGCAGACAGCTATCAGCTAAATGTTATAAGGGATGGCAATGTACGGAAGAAGCGAAACCAAGAATGTTATGAGAAAGACTTTTACCGTACCATCACAGTCTTCGGGAATGCCCTTGGCTACCCAGAACTGTCAAATTTGAAACATGTTTGTGTTGTCTCGTTTTCTATATTATCTGTAATATCTAACAGGAAAAATCGCACAGCCGGCACGTAAGTTACAGTTGGTAATGAAAGAAAGGACGCGTTATATTGTCAAAAACTATCAACTTTTTGGCAATTTTGATACAACTTTTCATAGACTTATTGACTCTGTTGTCAACTAATACCCTTTTTCTATGTTAAAATCGCCAAGTAGTCCATCCGTTCCTAGATAATGAATTGTGAGTAGCACCTATTGTTTGCAAAAGCCACTTGTCTGCTCTATAAACGCAAGCTGTATAGTCTTGGATCTATAGTCTTGGTACGAAACAAGCATTCCCCTCCTGCTATTTCCTTTTCTCTATTCACATTGGAGTTCTTCAGTAATATGCGGTCGTTGAGTATTGGTTGATTGATTGGTTTTGAATGGGCGAGATCTCAGGCACAAGTTTCACCAACTCTTTGCACTCAGGCTATATTTGGACAATTGGCCCATTTTTAGATTATTTTCCGCTAGAAACGTCTCATAGACCTTAGCCAGGTTTGAAATCGCGCCCCTTGAATCTACAGGCAAGTGTGCTAACCCTTGGACTACAGAGGCCCGCTGGTCATTGTATGCAGACAGCTGTCAGCTATATGTTATAAGGGATGGCAATGTACGGAAGAAGCGAAACCAGGAATTTTATGAGAAAGACTTTTATCGTACCATCACAATCTTCGAGAATGCCCTTGGCTACCAAGAACTGTCAAATTTGAAACATGTTTGTGTTTTCTTGTTTTCTATATTATCTGTAATATCTAACAGGTAAAATCGCACAGCCGGCATATAAGTTACAGTTGGTAATGAAAGAAAGTACGCGTTATTATGTCAAAAAATATGAACCTTTTTAGCCATTTTAATACAACTTTTCATAGACTTATTGACTCTGGTGTCAACTAATCCTCTTTTTCGGCAAGTAGTCTATCCGTTCCTAGAGATTGAATTGTGAGCAGCACCTATTGTTTGTAACAGCCACTTGTCTGCTCTATAAACGCAAGCTGTATAGTGTTGGATCTATAGTCCTGGTACGAAACAAGCATTCCCCTCTTGCTATTTCCTTTTCTCTATTGACATTGGAGTTGTTGAGTATTACACGGTCGTTGGGTGTTGGTTGATTGATTGGTATTAAATGGGCGATATCTAGGACGCAACTTCCACAAACACTTCGCACGCAGGCTATACTTAGTCCATTGGCCAACTTAGGCAGATTTGAACCCCCGCCCTTTGAATCTACAGACAAGTGTGCTAAATACTGGACTACGGAGGCGGTCGATGTATCAGCTATATGTTATAAGGGATGACAAACTACAGAGGAAACTAATCCAGTATTTTTATGAGGAAAACTTTATAGTGCCTTTAACTTACCATCACAGTTTTCTAGAATGCCCTTGGCTATCCAAAACAGTCAAATTTGAAACCTGCTTGCGTTTACTCGTTTACTATATTATCTGTAATATCTAACAGGAAAATTCGTTCAGCCAGTGTATAAGTTAGAATCGGTAATGAAAGACAAAGTCCGGGTTATTATGTCACAAAATATCCACCTTTTTGGCGATTTTGTTCCAACTTATTATAGACTTGTTGACTCTATTGTCAACTATTTCTCTTATTCTATCGCTAAAATCGCCAAGTTGTCTATCTTTTCCTACAGAATGACTCGTGTATAGCACTAATAACTTGACCACATAGGCCGCCGGTCATTGCAAGTAGACAGTCATAGAGTTTTGGATCTATAGTCTTGGTACAAAACAAGCATTCGCTTCTCCCTATTTCTTTTTTTCTATTGCCATTGGAGTTGTTCAGTATTACACGGTCGTTGAGTACAGGTTGATTGATTGGTTTTGAATGGGCGTTATCTAGGGCGCAATTTCCACCAACTCTTTGCACTATATTTGACCCATTGGCCCACCAGTTCTGAACTCGCCTCCCTTGGATCTACAGGCTAGTGTGCTAATCACTAGACCACAGACGCCAGCTCGTCATTGTATGTGGATCAGCTACATGTTATAAGGAGCGGCAAAGTACGGAAGAAGCGAAAACCAGGAGTTTTATGAAAAAGACTTTATAGTGCCTTTACCTTATCATTACAGGTTTCTAGAATGATCAAATTTGAATCTTGTGTCTGTTGTCTCGTCGTCTATACTATCAAGAAAAATCATGCCGGCGGTATATAACGCAATGAAAGGCAAAGTACACGTAATTATGTTAAAAAATATCTATCCTTTTGGCGATTTTTATGCAACCTTTCATAGATTTGTTGACTCTGTTATTAGGTACTCCTGTTATTCTACAGTTAATATCGCCAAGTAGTATATGTTCCGAGAGAATGAATCGTGTCTATCACTTACTGCTTGTGATAGTCACTTGGCGATATTTATTTTGGAGCTAGACTCGTTGGCGAGATTAATGTGATGAAGGGGGCCATGTGGTTATATTACATAAATATCATATGCTGTTAATCACAATCGCCAACTAGGTTGACACCTTCTTGGCTATATCTCTCTTGAATATGGACTAGTTGACTATTTTACAGGAATTCAGATATACCGTTTTGGTAAATGTTCCAACAAGACTAGATATTTTGTGTTGAAAATGGTCAACCAGTCTAGGCTTACAACCTTTTCCTTCTGCGACCCTGGTACTTTTCCGGCAATTAGTGGTTATTTTTTTTTCGTTTTTGTATAAAATACTTTACTTTTTTGTGGTTATTATTTTAAAGTCGTATACATTTGTACAGAATTCTCATTTTTACAAGTGATAGGTTTCATGCAGATATTATCTCGTTTTTTGAATATCTTTTCTTTATTATTTGTATTGACATTTAGTGGTCGATTCAAGTATTTAAAGTAATGGAATTTTATTGATAAAAAACTTATATCATTTTTTAAATTAATTTCAAGCGCCTGTACATAAGCAACCCAATTTGCTGGAAAAACTTATTTTTACCTCCCTAAACCCGACGCCAATGAAAGAGAAAATTGAAAAATAGCGACTCATAATTAGCAGGTTTATTGGCGATTGGGTAACTCAAACCAGTCTTATTGACCGGGACTTACTGCCACTGTCAAGAAGGATTTTGAGCGTCAATAACGCTTGTTTTTTGAATATAAATTGCCAAGTAGTTTGGATCTAGCAACACACACACACACACACACAAAACGTTTATTTCCGTTAAAATCTAGATTTCGAAAATTTTCATAAATCAATACTTCACTATTATACAGAAGGTATATGGGAAAGTAAAAACAGTAGGATAGCCCACGGGTTCTACTATTTAATTTTCCTGAGTTCGCTCCTAATTGAATGCATTATAAAAGATTATTGGGGCGCTACTAGGCTATGTCTATTATTATTACTGTACAGTGAATATATTCTCGATTCTCGATTCTAGAATCGTATTTCGATTCTCGATTCTAGAATCGGATTTCGATTCTCGATTCTAGAATCGAATTTCGATTCTCGATTCTAGAATCGGATTTCGATTCTCGATTCTAGAATCGGATTTCGATTCCCGATTCTAGAATCGGATTTCGATTCTAGAATCGAGAATCGGTTTTAACGACGCTTCAGAACCGATTCCGATTCTAGACTCGGAATCGTTTGACAGCACTATTGCACATAATTAACAAAGAAGATCGACTAGAAATAATATCGAATTACCACCAAGGAAAAACTAACCACCGAGGCATATTAACGACCAGCACTGCAACCAAAAGAAATTATTATTGGGAAAATTGAAACAAAGATGTAACCAGTTTGATAAACAACTGTATAGTTTGCAGAAAAGCAAAATATGAAAGACATCCACCTGAAACGCCCCTAATGATTACCGAAACACCAGGAAAACCTTTCGAACATTTACACATGGACACATTCCAAATTGAAAGAAACAGATTTCTGACAATCATCGATTCATTTTCTAAATATTGTCAAACTAATCCGTTAAACACAAAAAATAGGACTGAAGTCGCGAAAAACTTAATAAACTTTATTTCCCAACATGGACCACCCACGCAAATTACAATGGATGGAGGAACTGAACTAACCAACGAAATTGTCAAAATCTTATTAGAAACACACAAAATTAAAATCCATATCACTACTCCTAAGCACGCCAAATCCAACGGCATGATCGAAAGGGCTCTTTTAACTCTAATCGCAAATTACCGTATTTTGAAAAATCAAAATAAAAATGAAACACCCAAAAATCTTATGTTATATGCAATAATGGGCTACAACAACACAATTCATTCAGCAACAAAATTTACGCCGTTCGAAATAATTTACGGGTATAAATCAACAAGAGACCCCTTTGACATCTTACAACAGTCAAGATTTTATAAGGATTACATTGACACCCACAGGAAAAATCTAATTTTAATGTATGAAGAAATAAGGAATAAAATGCACTCAAATAAGGAAAAACTAACAGCAAAGCGAAACGCAGGAATCACAAAATCAAAACACAAAATTGGTGATAAGGTTATGATTAAAACCACCCAACGAAATAAAGCTAATAATAAATACTCAGGACCTTTTACCATCAAATCAATTACCGACAAAAATATCTGCACCATAATTGATGAAAATAACAAAGAATTAAAACGACATATAGAAGAACTAAGCCAACCAATAATTTCAGGTACTCATACGCCTGGGCCACCTCAGGAATAGAAGATTTAAAAATCACCAAAATAACCAATAACCCTGGGCTATTCCCCTACAAACTTGGCCAAGAGAAAAACCAAGTTGACAAATGGACTCTCATCAAAAATATCGAAGGCAAACAGTTACTTCAGGAATATGATAATGTTCATGAGAATATAGAAAATGTGCAAAAAATCTTCAACGCCTACGCAAATGGAACTAAATACAGTAAGGAATTCAATAACTATTTCAATTTATTGAACACAACACTTCAAGAAGGCTCAAGAAAAATTAATCAATTGTTCCCAACAAGACCGAAGAGATCAATAATTGACGGATTGGGATCTTTAATTAAATTTATCAGTGGAAATCTGGACACCCAAGATGGCAAACGATTTGAAGAAGCAATTCGTGAATTACAAAAAACCCAAGAAAATCAAAAGGAGGTTATTATAAACCAAATTACACTGACCGATTAAATAATCAACAGTGTAAATAAAACTATGAATAAAATAGCAAACAATCAACTAGTTATACAATGCCGTATTATGCAAGTAGAAGCAACCATCAAAAGGATGTCAGTGAATTAAAACAATATGCCAAATTCATTGGAACCAAATAATTTGCACAAGTACATGTATCCAGTTAATTTTACACTTACAGTGAAGTCCGGTTATAATGAACTTCAAGGGACTGTAAAAATTGGGTCGTTATAGCCGAAGTTCGTTACAAGAGTTACAACAACAAAAAATTGTGCGAGTTATTATAAACTTATTTTATTATCCATAATCGTCTACATTTGTACAATAAATATAGAAACATTTATGTAAGAACGATAAACACGTATTTAATAAATATTTATTTTAAAAAATCGGATGTTTTAGTCTGCTTAGTATTACTAACTGAATAAAGTTTGTCAATGTAGGCAAAACTATTTAATATACTATCCGGGATATTAAGCGATTGCAGAAAATAGCGGATATCATTTGTTTTCTTAATTGATTCTTGTACTGTTGGAATGGCAAGATCGTTCCCCGAAACCGATTCGGCGTCATCGTCGCTGCTAATTTCTTCGACTTGCTTATTTTTGGTTTCTCGAATAATGTCCTCGTCGCTTAAAATTTCTGTAGTTGCAATATTTTCGTCCACAAGTATGTAAGCTTCAAGGTCACAATCCTGAAATCTACCCATATTAATCGTTAAAATAAAGGCAGGCGAGTCATCATTTTCTTTGTTACGTTGTTTATTCAACCACTCGGACAAGGGCAACTCGTCATCTGAATCATATTCTTGTACTTGTTCTGTATTAAAAAATCCCCCATGTCTGAAGCAATTAGCTATCGTGTCTGTCGTTACTTTTGCCAGACTTTATGAACAAAATTTATAGCATCTAGCAAATTTACGTGTTGATCTTGTCCTTCATCAATGCCGTTAATTATTCGTAAAAGAAGAAATTGTCTGTAGTAACTTTTTCGCGAATGTATAACACCCTGATCCATGGGTTGAAGTTTTGAGCTTGTATTTGGAGGCATAAAAACCAATTTAATAAACTGCAAATGTTGGACATCCGGATGTGCAGGGCAATTATCAACAAGTAATAAGATGTTTCGGTTTTTCTGCCGCAATTCTTCATTCCATAGACGCAATTCAGTTGTAAAAAGATTCGACGTCATCCAGGCCTTCTTGTTCGCTTTGTAATTAACTGGAAGGCGTTTTATATTTTTAGAACAGCGTGGATTTTTTGCCTTGCCAATCACGAATAATCTCCTTTTTTCGGTACCAGTTAAATTTGCACATACCAATACTGTGATCCGTTCCTTAGATAACTTTCCTCCAATGCACCGCTCTCCCTTAAATTTTAGTGTCTTGTCGGGTGTAAGTTTGTGAAACAAGCCCGTTTCATCTGCATTAAATATATTGTTGTCGTTTAAGTTTTCCCTGATTTTCGGCCATACATTTTGCAGCCAGTTTTCCACAGTATCCATGTTCACACTCGCAGCTTCTCCTGTAATTTTTCCGCTACAAATACTGTGTCTTTTTTTTGAATCTTTCGACCCAACTTCTCCACAATTAAATTCTTGCCCATCATTTAATTGCGTCCCCAACTCATCTGCTTTTCTGTTTAAAATAGCACCATTACTAGTAACGTTGGCCTTGCTTTGCTGTGTAAACGACTTTAAAAAGGCGTTATCAACATTTTCGTGAACTGATTTGCGCATTTTTTTAATAGACGAATTTTTCCTTTCAAATGCTTCAATAATTTTTGTTTTGTCTTCCCATATAGTAGCAACCGTCGATTTGCTAATACTACGTTCACCGCATACTTCGCTTTGTTTTTTACCGTGGTTGAGTTCCTGTAGAATATCGTATTTTGTTTTTAAGTGAACGATAATCGCGTATTTTTTGAACCTCCATTGCACAACTGCCTTCTCTGAATACTCAATTAAAACTACAAACTTCCGTCATCAATTCGCACAATCTGCATTCCTTACACTATCTGCTTACCTTAACAATTCACTAGCCATAATAGATTTGGGACTTCACACGAGTTCTTGCAAGCAGGTTCGCTATAAAAGGAAACTTTTTCTTATTTCACGTAAAAAAAGGACCGTTATAAGCGAAAGTTCGTTATATGCAGGTTCGGTATAACAGAAAATTTTTAGCATTATTGTAATGGGGATTTTGGCGGAACTTTTAATTTAGTTCGTTACAACCGGTGGATCGTTACAAGCGGGTTCGGTATAAGCGGTCTCTACTGTATTATCTTTCTAATAATTGCATGGTAATTATTGTATTTGTGTTATATAAGTTTAACCTAATTCCAAACATTTGCAAGAAAATTAAAAAGCCAGAAAAACCTGTTGAAATAGAGATTAAACCTTAGAAAATCATAAAAGGTTATTTCCCGATTTTCCATCTTGCCAATGGAGGAGTTACCTTAATGAACTTGCTGACTAGATAGAGCTTTCGTAGAATTTGTATCATGCGCTTGTTAGATAAGCAAAGGTTATATGTACATATATGCGAGTAACACGTTTTTATATGTTAGATAGTAAATTGCAAGCTTGTAGACAACTTTAATTCTCCGCCTATTAAATAAACGTTTTTTTAAAAAACTAGTTTTTTGGGCGTAAAATATATTTCGCGTATGTTTTCAATAACTACAAGCGTGTAAGTGTGTAACTGTAAAATCATATATTTGTTCATGTCATACACCGGAAACAGATAATTGGCGATTATCTACCCTTAACATACGCTACTTGATTAAATTTTAAGTAAAACAATTACAACTGTATGTAATAAAACTCGTCTAATGAAACTAGTTCTGTAAATATTGAAATGTAATTCAACATTTAGTTTTTGTTTCCTGGCGTAATTGGCAAGACCTCTAATTCAATTTATAACAAAAAAATATGTAGATGTGTGGTTTAAATTAACCGCAGTTTTTACTTATTTTCGCTGTAATGTTATTTATATTTAAATTTGGTTTGAAAATGTTCATTTATATCCTTTTAAATTACTGCTTTAATGCCATTTGTATATTAATTTTCAAGCATTCTGATACATTCCCTACTGATCTATGCACTTCGTGCGTTTAGAGATTATTCATGTGGCAATTAATTAAACATATACGTAAATTTAGTAGTTTAGCACTTTACATTGTAATATTTTCTAATCCTTGAATTAACTTGATTTGCATTCATGATTTTGTTTTATTTTTATCAAAAACGTCTTACACAGGGTCCCTCTTAAAAGAAGTCACATACACCACGAATTCGGTTAGCCCTTGTTATATACAGAGTTAATCAAATGTATGGAACGATCCATATATCTCGGTAACCATTAGTTAGATTTATATGAATTTTTGTACAAGCTGATTTCTAAATATGGCGGATTCGAAAATGTTATCGCCAATATTGCTATGTTTTCAGTTTTTACAAAATTCCTATCAACTTCATTATTTCAAATAAAACACCCTATATAATTTTTATAACATTCGATAGAGAATTTTTCATTGAGTTTATTGATATACGATTTGATATTTTTATTTTCAATAATAACAGAGATATCTCAAAAAAAACGATCAAAGTACTCTTGAATAATCAAATCTAACTAAAACAAGGCGAGGCTACTCATTTAAGTAGGTGTACATATAAATTATTGACTATCTGACAATGAGCTAAACGATTATACATTGCATCTACACTGTTTGTGATGTGTTCTCGTAGAATATTCTCCGTCACTCTGCGGATAACAACTCTCAAATGTTCGAGACTATCTGATCTTTCCTTATATACGATATTCTTAACATGTCTCCATAGAAAGAAATCTAATAGTGAAAGATCCGGAGAACGCGCTGGCCATTTCGTGGTCCTACGTCGTCCTATCCATCGATTTCTGAATATGTCATCAAGATATTGTCTTACATTACGTGCAAAATGCAATGGCGCCCCATCTTGTTGGAATCAAATATTTTGACGTACTCCACCATTTCCACCGGGGTACAAATTTATCAGCACACGGACAATTTCATTCTGTAATAACATGAGGTATCTGTCAGTATTCAATGTTCCTTTAATAAAGAATGGTCCATTAATCCTGTCGTCAACGATACCAGCCCAAATATCAATTTCTTGGGGAATTGAGTATGGCTTTCTTGGGCCCAATGAGGATTCTCGAAAGCCCAGCATCGACAATTCTGCCTGTTGACCGACCCAGATAGACAAACAGTGGCTTCGTCGGAGAACAAGGTATTCATAATCAAGTTATTACCTCTCTCCATCATTAGAATTTCACAAAATTCATTTCTTCTATCAGAATCGCCCTCAATCAGTTCATGGATCAAATTCACTTTATACGGCTTCATGTTCTCCTTCTTCAAAATTCTCACTACCGACATTTGACTTATTCCATTATCTAAGCCTAACTGAGTTGAAGAAGTATGTGGTTGACCCACGGCTGAAACTGCAACATTTAGTGCTTTTTCAGGCGTAGTGGCTGTTTCTGGACGTCCTGATTTCCGAATATTTTTCGCGTTGCCAATATGCTCGAATCGTTTCAATATTTTGAATACTGTACTTCGTGATGTAGGGTCTCGATCCGGGTAGTCGTATTGAAGAGATTTGAAACTTCTTTCTGAGTTCTTCTTCTATCTCCGAAACCAATCATCATCAATATCTCAATAAGGTCTCTTTCCGAAAGAAACATATCTATTATTATCAGAAAAGTTTTGTTGTTTCAAAATATGATCAAGGAAATTATAACTTAGACTTGATTGAGTCAAGAAAAGTACTGACAATGAGTCAAAATATTCTAATAAGATATTGACATTTCTAATCAGCTTTAATAATTCAAGAATGCTTTGTTCGTTTTTTTGAGATATCTCTGTTATTATTGAAAATAAAAATATCAGATGATATATCAATGAACTCGTTGAAAAATTATCTATCGAATGTTATAAAAATTATATAGGGTGTTTTATTTGAAATAATGAAGTTGACAGGAATTTTGAAAAAACTGAAAACGTGGCAACATTGTTAACATTTTCGAATCCACCATATTTTGAGATCACCCTGTACGAAAATTCAGAAAAATCTAACACAGTGTTACCGAGATATATGGATGGTTCCATACATTTGATTAACTCTGTATATAACTTCATCAATGTTTTAAGTAAACAGTATAAACATTTATGAAGTATTTATTGCAAGTGGTCTTTGTAATCTAAGTTTTATTAATCAGTTATTTAATTTAAAACAATTAAAGTTTAAAATTGAATAGTCAATTACAAATCTGCGTATTGAGCTATGACGTGATACCTCAACAAACAAATTCAACTAACAAGAATTTCCATAATCCAATGTCTATATAATCTATTCACGATTGATTTGCCATCCAACAAGCTGTGGAAATCTGGGGGAATGTGTGGTATCATTGAAATTTGTCAATTAATTAAGTTGGGTTATTCTAGTTTTTCTTGATGGAGGTTATGATTTTTGAAAGTAGGCAATGTTGCTAGTGGAGCTTATTTGTTCATTTAACGTCCGCCTATTGCTGCTCAATATTGGTTTATAATACTTAGATATAATAATGATTTCATTATAAATAAAATAATAACTATAATTTAAATGTTGTCATAACACATACCAAATACATATTGCTGTTCTTTTTACACGAGAATTCTGAACTCAAATCGTATGTATACAGAGCATATTCCACGACATTCTTTGTTGTCCTATATTTAGGTCTTGCAGCAAATTAAAAAGAATTAACGTCCATGCTGCTCATGTTTCAAATTGATATTATGGTAGTCGAGTGATTGACTGTTTGTCTCTAGTGCTAAGAGACCCAAGTTCGTATTCCACTGAGGTCAGGGTTTTTCTCGGGCGAGATAAAAACTGTAAAACACTCATTCACAATTCAGATGCCAAAAAAATATCCCCTACCCTATTCCACCTTCATGCTATCACTAGAAGTATCTGAATCATCGGCACTCTCCGATTCTGAATCAGATTCCCCAATTGAAATAATGAAAGGAGGAATATTTTCAAACGGTAGATTTCCCATATGTTTTGTCCACTCTTCCGAAATAAGTTTTTCACAATGCTCACAGAAATTTTGCCACATGTCGGGGATACATTTTGAAAGAGCCTCACGCCATAAATTTGCAACCTTGTCTTTCGATTTTGGCTGCGAATTTATGTGCTTATTGTAATAAGTCCCCAAAATCCCCACGCCATTTCAATTGGGTTGTATTGGCAATGGTATGGAGGCAATCGAAGAACCTCATAGTTGCGCTTTTTCAAAATTTCGTCAGTTACGTATCTTTTATTTCCGTCTGCTGTAAAAGATTTAATTAACTCCCAATGTTTTTTCTTAGTAATTTTGCCCTAAATTTCAACATTGTGGTGGTTAACCAACCATTCCTGCAATACACCTTTTTTGCAAGATGATGTGGGCGGC
>JABXWE010019539.1:0-22549 GCA_014611495.1 Limonius californicus | reverse complement strand
GGGGGGCTTAAATGTAATTTGAGCAAAAGTACCATCTAAAAGTTCTGTTGTGTAAATTAATTACATTTAAAAAAATGGGATTTGACAGGATGACAATTTTCCCAACTGTCATTATTTTGGAATTGTATTGGTAGTTAAGGTAAATGAAAAATAACTTTTGTTTTTGTTTATGTTTGGGGTTTGGTTTTTTGTTTTTTGGAATTGTTAATTTGAAATGTGTTAAAAGAAATGTAATAATTTAAAAAAATAATAGAACATAATCACATCAAATGTGAGTTTTAATCGACGCTACGGAAATGGTTGAGCATGATGTGTTAGGAAGAGCCGGTTGTCTACACTAAGCGGAACCAAACTGGAATGAGAAGCATGCAGTATCGGCGCTTGAGGAGTAGCATCCCAGAGATATTTAGTGTGCCCATCTTCAGTAAAAAGGTTGTTGCTGTTAGAGTTTTGTGTATTCGAGTAGAAGCCACGAGAGGAGACTTTCTCGTATACCCTGTGATGATATTTTCATGTTTTGAGCTAGTTGACGTTAATATTGTGCTATCGTAATTAGTATATGGCGTGTAAAGGCACAGCAAAATATTAATATATATATATATATTTTATAATATATATACATATATATATATATATATATACCAGCAGGTACTACGGATTATTCAGCTGCATTTTGCATGTCCTTAACAGTGGTAAAATGCCATCCGAAAAGAAACCGTTCAAATTATTGAATGAAAAACGATATGAAATAATTTTTCTTCCTAAACCAGGCGCCTCCAGTCGTGAAATAGTTATAAAAGTGCAGTGCAATCAATGCACAGTTATGAAGAGTGATCAAAGAATACTCTGAGACGAGAGAAATTGAAGATATACCCCGCAGTGGCCGTTCAAGAAAAACATCAGTGAGAAACGACAGCGTATTGCAGAGGACGAGCGTGGCAGACAGAAGACTTAATTCAGCAGATTTAACCAAATTATGGTTCGAAGCTACTGGTGTAAGTGTATGCACTTTTACTGTAAAACAGAGACTTCTGAAATCTGGACTTAGGGGTTGCAAAGCCTGGAAGAAACCCCTCTTATCAGAAAAACAAAGGCTCCACTGTTTGAGATGGGAAAGTATCAACGCCATTTGGGCCCCAGAAGGTATTATTTAGTGATGATTCTATCTGTCACATTAACAATCATGCTGGAAACACATATGTTAGAAGATTTTTTGAAGAAACATTTTCACGACATAGTCTTCTGTCAATGATTAAACATCCAACCTCTGTCATGATATGAGGCTGTATGTGTTGGTAGACTGCATGTTGTATTTGACATGATGAATGCAACCAAATACATTGATGCCCTACAGGAGCAGATGCTGCCTAGTGGAAAAGAGCTATTTCCTGACAAAACCTTTACATTTCAAGATGATAATGCTCCTTACCACAAAGCAAAGGTTGTTCAATCTCGGATGTTGTACTAAAATAGTTTTAAATTAATTAGTGTATACGGTAAGATCTCGTTTAGTGCTTCCTCGATTAACCCGATCTGTTCGAAGCATAAAAAAAGTTCAAAATTTACGCTAATTCAAATTATCGCGGCATTTTATTGATTAGTATATAATACGATTATTCCCGAACAGGAACCAATCAGCAGAAGGTGGCAATTCGTCGTAGCGCTGTACTTCCCCTAAATCTATGTTTGTTTGGTGCGTTTGTTTTCGTGCATCGTGTTCATTAGCAGTGAAACAGTGTCCACGCTATCAGTACGCTTTGGAGTGAAGAAGAACCCAAAGACCTTGCTACAGATTTCCTTAGTAAAAGTTTGATAACGATAACCGAAATCGTTGATCAAATTGTAGCAAATGATAGAGATTTTGAATGAAGTGCAAAAGCAAGATGAGGCGATGCGGATGCGATCTCCTGCTACTGACATTTGCTTAACGAGAGAAAAAGAAAGAGACAAATGACACTAGACGACTTCATCGCAAAAAATCCTGAATTTCAGATGAGCAAGGACCTTTATCACAAAAATGAACTTTATATGTCTGTGTGCATATGTTTTTGTGTTATGTAACATATATAGTTAATTAAAATGTGATTTTTAAAATACTTAATTTCCGATTAAACCTTTACCTCTTCAAGTAGTTATTTTTTCGGTAAAGATAAAATAATTAAACTTCTACTAAATAATAAGCAATCTTCGATGTGTGCTTTCTGATTACTGATACAAAATATGTAAAATCAATAAATACTCGGTATCAAAAAACTAACCTCCAAATTTGTGCTGTTCATTACTTCATTAGTGCGATAAATCTTATTAAAGCCCCCAATCGACTGACAAATGTAAGTACAGGCTTAACAAGCTTAATCGTATGTGTTATTATCATTTACCAATGGGCAAACTGCAATCAGGCCATCCAAACAAGAACATACCAAAAAATTAATTTATGTGCAAACACCTACATTTCATATGAAAATGGTGGAGATGGTGCAAAGTATTCCTTTGTTTTTCTATTCTATATAGCCTGTGCTATTATCTAGAAGATGCCAAGAACGTATAAGAGAGACGCAGGTTCCCGAAAGTATGCAGACTACGCGCAGGAACGCATGCAAACATGTTTCAAAGCGGTCAGGGCTAGAATACAAGAGTAACGGCGGACACCTATACCATACCCCGAAGAACAATTTTTTATAAATTGAAGATGGTACACACAAATAAACGAGGATATCCCTCTACATTTACCAATGAAGAAAGAAGGCGCTTCGCTAGTTGCATTCATAACATTACGAATTGGAATTGCGTCAAATAATCAGGGCTTACTTAAATAAGCAAGATAAGAGGGTTTCTCGCTTTCAGGATTATCTTCCTGGCAGAGATTGGGTGAAAGCCTTTTTAAGTCGAAATAGAGACTTAACGTCCAGGACTACAAGGAAACTAATTTAACAATCAAAAAGATAGTTTTAACCAAATGTGGCATAAAATATCCAGGAAGAATAATCAATTCTTCAAAACGTTGTATTTCTTTAATGATAGCAGGAAGTGCAGCAGATGAGCTCCTTCCACCATATGTGGTATATAAATCGAAGCATTTATGGGACACTTAGACTGAAAACGGTCGACCTCGTACTTGCTACAGCAACATTGCATCGGGGTGGTTCGAATCACATAAATTTGCTGGTTTTCTCAGGTTTTGTCGCCAAGATTGAAGGAAAAAATGTAGTTACTGGTGACAATGTGTCTTCGCATATAAATATCGACGTATTAGATGTTTGTAAAGCAAATGACAAACAGTATGTGTGGTTGCCCCGTAATAGCACCCATGTAACGCAGCCCTTAGGTGTTAAATTTTTCGCCCAGATGAAAAAGGCATGACATGAAATGTTTTAAATGTAAGCCACCGTCATTACACAATATCAACCGTGATTTTGGTAGATGTATTGGACCGTAAAAAGGCTTGCCATATGGTAGATATTATTGCGTTGAGTGTACACCTCCCCCAGTAGTAGCGTGGTACGTAACACAAATATTAAAATTCTCTGAAACACAATAGGTGTAACAAAAAATAGTATTCTAAAAAAAGAACAAAGAACATAAATTTTCGAAATACTTATTAAGGTTCTTTCTACGGCAATCTATATTAAGAAGAAAATATTTAGTAAATGGCTCTGCGCAATATAACTAAGGTTATATCGTACCTACTCAGCAGTTTAAGACATTTCAGAAACTTCATTAACTATAGTGGCAACTGAACCACAAACCCATGGCTCACTAGGTCAGCGGATTTACCGTTAGCCTAATAACATACCGCCAAAATTTCTGATCTAAAATATGTTTCTGATTTACAGATAACCGTGCAGACGGAGATTTACAAAAAAGACCTAACTTGTGTTGTTATTCTGTTTATGGTCTAAGTAGCTTGATTGGCCCATTACGAAATTGATCCAGCATCGCGCTCCGTTACCATGAACTTGCATTTGGGTGCACCACGAAAAAAATTCTGGGGTTTCGTACAATATATCAGCTTGTTAACCGCGATTAGGTCTGATTTTAATATCGGCTGCTTGATCTTCACTACGTAATTTTCCACCATAAGTTTCAGAATGTCGATGAGCCATGCACAGAAAAAAACTGGCCTGGAAAACATGGAGTAGGACGGGTCAGCAACAAAAAATTGGTTAGTATCAAATTTTATCTGGTGTCGTCTAGGTCTCGGTTACATAAATCTCGCTAAGCCTTTAAAAAAATTAAAACGAGACGATATTCTTGCTCGAGTTCAGCATGAGAATTTAAGTATCATCTTAATTTCAAATCAAGAGGCACAAGTAATTTTTATAATTTGATATATTTAGCAAGAACGGCCAAACAATGTTAAAAATATACAAAATAACAATAATAAGAATGAATTTTACACGCGCTTTTTCTTTGATACCCTACGAACTTAACCTCGGCTATATTGTTGCAATTATTTAAACATGTTGATTGAACATCTCGCAGCAAAATACATTAATAATATCACATAAACATTTTATAGCTATAATTAATTTGATTTCATATCGTGACAGAACTACATTAAAAACAAATGTTACATTTATAAATGATTATTTGGCTATAATGGCAATTGTGAAGTCACATTGTAGAAATCACGTATGTGATTTGAGTATACACCGATTGTGTAGGGACAGACAACATCGGTGACAGTAAATATGGAGAAGCACACCTTTATCTACCAGACTATGCAAATATTCGACACCTAAATTGTCCCAACTGATATATAAATGATCTTATCTTATGAACGAAATTTCCTGACAATTAATACGAATATATAACACAGCTACAAATAATAATTTAATATACAAGAAATTCAAAAGTCCTAGTCTATTCTCAAAACCATGTATGTGAAATAAATTTTAATTTCAATTAATAAAATTAAATCTAATTATTCTAAATTTACAATCATTGTCAAGTTGTTTTGTATTAGATATCGCTTTCATGACAAAGAAGTTCGTGTTTTCAAAAGCAGACTTTGAGTAAGCAAATATTTATATTGCCCCACTTTCTGGATTGTATAACGCATATAACAACGGTTTGTCCCAGATTTAAACATGATTCGAATGAACTATGCAGTTTTACGAAATATGGATAAAACCAGCACTTTGTAATTCCCAGGATATAAAACGCATAACCATAATACAATTTTATAATTTCATACGTTCTAGAATTTAAAATTCTACGCTATGCTATTAGACAAGATGTTGCATTATTTTAGCGTAGCTGAGAAAAACACAACAGATTTATGAAGATGAAAAACATTTTAACATTATGTTATCCGGAATTATAATGTAATAGAAAGAGTAAACAATTGGTAAGGGACATTTTGAAGCCACTAAATTTTCTTAAAAGCCTACATTTAATAATTAAAACGCACACGGTATGGCAGCAATAGAAGTTCAACCTAGGACAGAAATTTTGCTCAGGGGACATTAATCCTATTAAAGAGTAAATAGGTACTACCTCTAGTCAGTAATGACCAAGACAAAACAGAGACCTTTGCCAAACACCTGCAAGTTCTTTTTCAGGCACTACCAGCAGATGCGCTGTTCGAGAACAACGAAATACGTGAGTACCTTGGAGCTCCATATCAACTTTCTCTGCCGATTGAACCATTCTCTTTCGCCAAAGTCACAGAAATAATCGCTAAAAACCTAAAAGCTGCCAGAAAAAGGTTTTAAGCTGATCACATTTATTTTCAACGCGATGCTTAGAACTGGATATTTTCCCGCCCATTGGAAAATTGCGCAAATAATCCTCTTAATAAGCCCGGCAAACCACCCAATCAAACAAAGTCTTATTGACCTATTAGCCTCTTGCCAATCATTTCCAAACTATTCGAAAACCTCTTAATAAAGAGACTCTCCCCTATCCTAACAAAAGAGCGGCTGATTCCGAAGCACCAATTCGGCTTCAGAAACCAACATTCTACTAAAGAACAAGTGCGCAGGTAATAAACAGTACGTTTGAAGAAAAAAGTTACTGTTCAGCTACTTTTATTGACGTTAGCCAGGCCTTTGATAAGGTCTGGCATGAAGGGCTATTATTCAAAATAAAAAAGAGCTTACCACATCCATTCTTTATGATCCTAAAATCCTACCTAGAGGAAAGTTACTTCCAAGTAAGTAAAACAACAGAGTTACACCCTATCGGAAGCGGGCTGCCACAAGGGAGTGTCCTAGGTCCGGTTCTCTACTTGTTATATACAGCTGACATTCCAACCAACCACAATACGACTATGGCAACGTTCGCAGATGATACGGCGGTTCTGGCAACGCACCAAGACCCGGTAGCGGCAGCACAAATCTTATAGTAGAGTCTAGACCATGTGCACTATTGGTTCAAGAAGCGGCGCTTCCAAATCAATGAAACAAAATCTGTACATATAACGTTTACCAAGCGAAGGGATATTCCGCCTAGACTATCTATGAATGGACAACTACTTCCCCAGTAAGACAGTGTTAAGTATCTGGGCTGACACCACGACAAGGGCCTTACATGGAAAACACACATTTGGAATAAAAGAGAACAATTAGGCTTCAAACTGCGGAAATACTACTGGCTACTTGGACGGAACTCCAAACTCTTTCTCCAGAACAAACTGCTCGTATACAAGGTAGCGCTAAAACCCATATGATCATATCGGTTACAACTGTGGGGTACAGCATCCAACTCCAACATTGAAATCCTCGAGAGATTTCAATCAAAGACTGATGATAACAAATGCTCCTTTCTATGTCCCAAACAGTGAAATTCGTAAAGTTCCCTCAGTGAAGGATGAAATTGTGAAGTGCAGTGCTAAATACTTGCAAGAACTAGAGGCACGTCCGAACCCTCTAGTACTTAACTGACTAGACAACAGTGAACAAGTGAGTAGACCTAAAAGAATCTACCCGTTAGACTTACACCTTTTCGCTTCTGACTGACTAGCCAACAATATATTAGAAGTAGCTCGCATTGGAGAGTCACCGATGGGTGACTCCTCCCACATGTTATTCTTTACATAGTAATATTCATGCTACAGTTATCTAATTTGCTTATTGCTGTAATTAGCAGATTGCAAATATACTTATTGTGAAAAAAAACTTATGCCCGGGTATTGTTACTATCTTCATGTAAAACTACAATTAACGTTCGATTCAAATGTTTAATTTCTGAATTTAATGAAGCACAGACAAGAAACGACATTTTTCCTGGATATTGTGTATACATCTCAAGCCATTGAAATACAAATTTTTTCCAGATCGGTGATACATAGTCAAACCAAGATATGAAGTACATAGATAAAACCAAATTATAATCCGGTACAGAAACATTGCTGGTCGAATATTATATCTCATGAAGAACAATGGTAGCCCTATTCTAGATAACGAGCCATTAAATTTTTAAGTTAAAACAGTAGGGGAGATCGGGGTAAAAAGACGAATGCATAAAATTCCCTTACAAAAAAATTATCTAATAATGTGTTGATAGTATCATCTAAGAGTAATCATCTAAATGTAAATGGAGAATGTGAATCACCAAGTATAGTGGAAATGAAGGACATTATTAAATTATTTAAAAATAACAAGGCCCCAGGGGAAAATGGAATAACGGCAGAGATGCTAAAAATAGGGAAAGATAAACTGGAAGAAAACAAACATACTATATTAGAACAGGTATGGACAGAAGAATTGATGCCAGAAAGATGGAAACAAGCCCTAATATGTTCAATCCACAAAAAGGAAAATGTAGCTAATTACGAAAACAACAAAGGATATTACGTATAAAATAATAGCAGTTGCAATAAAAAACAAAATAAACCAAGTAGCAGAAAAGAAGGTCGGCCAATATCAATAGGGATTTCGGAAGAACTGATCAATGATAGACCAAATCTTTATACTGAAACCAATTTTGGACAATAGTATCGATCAAAGATTACCGCTGCACATGATTTTCATCGATTTTAAACAAGCCAACAATATGATAAAATAGGAACAGTTGTATACAGCCATGAAAGAAATGGGTATCCGAAAAAGGTCGTGGGGCTAGTTAAGATGACGTTGACGAAAACAGCTTACAGAGTATTGATAAAAGACCACATGTCAGAAAAAGTTAGATTCACTAGAGGGTTAAGACAAGGAAATCCCTTAGCAACATCCTTGTTCAATGTAGTTTTGGACAAAGCAATTAAAGAAAGTGAGATAAAAACAAAAGATACCGTATATAATCAACTAACCCAGATTATGGCATACGCGGATGACATAAATCATCCCGGCGAGAATGAAGGAAAACTTAATTGATGCAATGAAAAGAGTTAAAGTGAAAAGGAAACAAAATATATGGCTCTAAAGGGAGAGGAAGATATAAAACAAAATAAAAAATGGAGCTGGAGACGGATGCGACAAAGTACATTTTTGAAAAAGTGTAACAATAACTAGCAAGAAGACGTGAAATAGAAGAGAGAACAGGTAAGGGTTCAAACTGTATAGGTGGGCTAACACAGGTGTTTAGATCGAGAAATTGTATGGTGTTCTTGTATCTCCTTGGTTGGTGTATTTTTCGACTTCTGAGTTTTTGTTGCGTCTTCAAAATCTTCCTCGACATTATGGATATCAGAAGCTTGCGAGGCTTCACTGATGCTTCCCTACTTATTGAATTAACACCTCGTTCTCTTCCAATGAAGATTTCAATCTTTTTCCTTTTGGTCAATCTCAATCTCTTTCCTCGTGGTGCTCAAAACTCACACGATTCAGACAACGCTCGCGATTAATTTGGCCGAGAAACAATCCGATTTGCAAAGTCATCATATAAATGCGACCAGTAGCGACTTGTTGAAACAAATAGGCCAATTATACGAGAACTCCAGTCAATTAACTTGTGTGTTTAATCGCTGCCATCAATCGTTGCATTTAAACGCGATAATAGACCGTACCTTTATTGTAATAAACATAAAATTTGTTGGTATTGAACAAAGCAATACACAAAGTGGCGAATAGTGATACAACTAAGGTGTCAACAAAAGCCATGGGTCAACTTGGCCTGTAGTGCTGCTATCATCATCATCATGATCATCATCATCAACTACAAGGTTTAGGGCATTTGGCCTGTTCCGGCTCTTTATACATTTCATCTTTTCATAGGCCTTCCGACGTTTCTTTTTCCCCTAGGTTTGTATTTCTTTGCTTTCTGGGGCAGTCTGTTTTCTGGCATGCTCCTATATATTGTTTCCGCTTTTCACTATACTTTATTATAAGTTCATTTCCACTGTCTGAAGCTAATTCTCTTCTGGTATATCCCGCTAAAGGCCGTAAGTATCTCATTTCTGCTGTCTCTATCCTTCTCTCATCTTCCATTCACATCACCCAAACTTCGCTCTCGTAAAGGAGAGTGGGGATAGCCATCGTCTTATATAGTTTTATTTCACTTTCTCTGGTGGCTTTTCCTCTTAAAGTTCTCCGAATGGTTCCGCATAATTGCTGGAATCTCGTGACTTTATGCTCTATATCTACCTCTCTTTCGTATGAGATTGTACATCCGAGGTATTTGAAATGAGACGTTTGTTCTATGGTTTTATTGTTTAGTAACAGCTGCGTTCTTACGGGATGTTTCCCTCTGAATGCCATAGATTTCGTTTTCTTAAGTGATTTGGACATATTGAAGTCTTTAGCTATTTTATTTACTTGGAAACATTATTATTATATATATATATATATATATATATATAAATATATATATTTAATTAAAAAATTATTTTGATGACGCCATTTGTAATTAATTACATGTTTTCTTTTGTCTTTGTCCCATTTATAATACACCATTAACTACCATTAATAACACCTACTATTAGTACAGTGTTGCGTGATTTGATCCTGGTTTGGGTTTAATCTCAAAAATTAGTTTATATACGAATTAGGGGTAAGATGATAAACGTATCACGAACCGTAGGGAGTGGGAAGAAGTTTCACTGATAGCGGCTATGCATGAAGTACAAGAAGATACTCTTATCTTGTAATCTAGGATCTTTGTTAGAAGACGCATATTGTAAAGCTGCAACTTTCAAAAATGCTATAAACGGGTGTAAGCGGTGCGACGTCGAACCCTATAAATCACTAATATTTGTTGATAGTGATTTTTCCCCTACAAAAACCACTGAACGCGACGAACCAACAAAATATTCCAACCATAACTGAAGTGAGAAAGCAGGAAACGGAAAACATAACTTATACAGATATTGGAGTCACTTCACTAATGTACAAAGTAGAGTTGTCATGATCTGATGATGATGATGATGAAGCTGAAGAAGATAAGCAACCATTAGCTATCCTTGATAAGAAAGTTAGATTCGCTACTACTCCAGATGAAACTACATCTAAACCACCAACATGTATTAGACCATTACGAAACAGCAGAAACCAACGAAGGTAATTTATTTTCAGAGAAAGAAACACTAAATTGTACAGTCTCTAATCTTGGGAAATACGACCAATAGCAACATGAGGGCGATCATCTACACACTCGCAAAACGATGGAAGCATCTATTATTAGTAGCACTCCTATCAAAACAATTAAAACGAAATCAGATTGAAGAGAAAGCAAATCAGAAGAAATTGAGACAAGAGAAGAAAGGTCTAATAGTTCAAAATAAGGAGATATCAAAGGAAAAACCGCATGAAAAACCACAACCAATTTCAAGTGCACAAAAATTCTCACAAATATCATCCAGTGACAGATATCAAACAGGTCCTAGTTGCGCTGGACAGACCACTACATCAAATAGTGACATTCAGTATATATGTGGAAGTTGTGAAAAATTATATAAAGATCCTTCCCCCGAAAACTCGATACAGTGGTTCCTCCT
Source organism: Limonius californicus (assembly GCA_014611495.1). Classification (NCBI taxonomy): domain Eukaryota; kingdom Metazoa; phylum Arthropoda; class Insecta; order Coleoptera; family Elateridae; genus Limonius; species Limonius californicus. Next base: position 11,673 of record JABXWE010019539.1, on the reverse strand, counting down.
GTGTAACGTAGTGTCACGAAGATCGCACTGTCTGTGAGTAACTGGGCGACTTTCATTGTGGTTTTCGTGTTTTCATTTTACCCTGTTGGAGTCGTCATTTTAACCCGGGTATAGGGTAAGATGACTAAAATTAACTATTTTGTTTTTATATTATTTTTAGAAAAATTGTTTTGCTTCTGTTATTATTGCTAATGTTTATGTTGAGTATATTTGTCATTTAGTTTATGCTCCTATCTATGAGGATTCCAATAAACGTTTTATATCTTTAATATACATTTTCCCTTAACATCATCAACCTACCCCGATCTCCCGTACATAGAAAAAAAAAAACAATATGTAGCGATTTAATACTTTTTTATGTATGGTGTTGCTGAGAAAAAACCTTTACAAAGCAAGAACTAATAAATGCTACTATCTGTATTGTGCACAAAGTTAACGCTGCCAACACAGTCATATTGATGTTAACACGGTATGAAAAACGTACTATTATATGTTAAAAAATAGAGTTATCAAATTATTCAGTAGTTATGGAAATGTGATGATCCTAAATAGGTGCCTCTAATGTCTGAGCCAAAATTCGGCCCTGACCTTTACTAAAACAAGTTCTTTGTTAAGTTTTTCTATTTTATTTTGGACAACTTAAAAACACAAATTTGACCTAAAATCGAAACTAAATCCTATGTTGCACTGGCTTAGTTTAGTAAACAACAAATGAGAAGCCACCTTATTACAATCTCGTTTCAACAATCACTAGTTAAATTTTTCTCGTACAAAAATCGGATTCATATTTTTTCTCAATTGTCGTACATTTTTCGCACATTAATTTAAAAACAATTAAATAAAGAGTTAATTAAACATGAAATAAATGTGTGTGGGTGTTTACTGCTCGTTGTCCGACTTAAATATATATTTGGCAATTTTTAATCATCTGCCGCACATTATCGAAAGATGGATAACAGAGCTTATTTTTTTAAGCATACTGTATTTTTAAATACAGATATGAATACAAAAACAATGATTAGAAATGTTTACAAAATAGCTGATAGGTCGACTGCGGGCCACAAACGTGTGTTTACACTATAAAATTTATAATGGCTTTCGTTAATAACATTGACTTGGTTAATAACAGAGAACAGAAGCTTAATACCGTAGTGATGCTGGTTTTGACACCATTTCACATACGGTTACAGACGAGAATGTGTTCTGTAAGAGTAAAATCAGAAAACAACCCGACACGCTTTATGCTTTGTTCATAATCAGTTATCTACAAAAACGAATAATCCTTTAGAAGTAACTTCAAAATAATTACATTCTAGTACATCAGGTATATTCAAGCGTCACTTCCACTAATAATAAAATATTTTGTGTGTTATATAACAAAGGCCAACCGAGAAACTTTCCGGGTATATCAGTTTCCGGCATTTATCAACCACTACATCGTAATCGCATATTTCATTCATTCTTAAATAATGTTTATGATTACTATACTTTATGATTATTTTGTGCTTAAATCTTCTCAATTTACTGTAAATTACCTGTCAGGGTCATGCCATATTTTACTCTTTTGATTTAAGTACACTATCCTTGATAAAACTAGCAGCAATCAAAATTTGCAAACCATACATGGTTCGATCTATTCGCTTTTAATTTCTTATATGATAGTTATTTTTAACTTTTTATAGTGATTTTGTAGTCTCTATTATATTAAATCGCCAATGCTTCCGCCTAAAAAACACATACCCATGGGGCTTACATTTTTTATTAAGTTGAATTCGAAATGCCACATTTTGATGCAGATTCAAGTACTTTGAAATAATCCAATAATCCTTCTAATAAATGATTAAAACCCAATATTTGCCATACTTTATGTTTTAAGCTGATATTACTAGATCACTGGACCAGTTTTACTCAATTCCTTTTTATTATTCCAAATTTCCTTGCTATAAGTATTAGAAATATTATTTAAACAATATATAATTCTAATGAACATTACTGTGCTAGTGATGCTATAAGAGTAGGTTTAGGATACCAAAACCAGAAAAAGGGGCTATATCAAAGTATAATTCAGGAGCTACACTTATTGTTTACTCTAGAACACAAAATATTTAGTTCTGAATACATTAACATCCACGGACATTACGACCTTCGTATAAATTTCATAGCCAGTCGCACCTGGTAAAAGTGAGCGTTTGTACTTAACACACTTGTATGTATTGTATACAAGATATCTCGGGGTATTTAATAAGTAACGAATCACATGCGGCCTTAAGGAGACCTAAAACAATAACAGTATCTCACCTACAGTTGTAAAACAGCTGGATAGATGTACCAAAATGCACTTTACTATATAGGTACCTACTCCGAACACATACAGACTGCCTTAAGGTCTAGCTATCATTTACATTTTACATCACACTTTTGTTTTATATCTAGCAATATTCAATCTAAATAAAGAGTGTTGTAAAATCATCTGCCGGATGCATTAAAAACGCACATGGCGCATATGCTTTCTCCGCATTAAAATTGAAGAAATATTGGAAAGATCTGAAAATTTCGGCTAGAAATTGCCAGCTATAAAAAAATAAAAAAGGTTAGGATGCACAGCTTGCATTTTCTTAGACCTATCGGGTTGTTGTTCTGTACATTTTTTAATTTAAATTGAAAGCTATAATTTTGTAGATATGAAGCAGAAACTTCAATGTAGTGATAGCTAGACCCTCTTAACTACTATTTCACCCCTCATTAATCATTTTGCAGCAATTTATTTAAAATCCATCCAGATTTGCCAAATAATTCAAACATTCATTTAACCAGGTGCAAAAGACTGAGAAACTCATCCAAAGATAATAATTAATGTAAAAATTAGGTTATGCATTTAAAAATAAACATTTTATATTCTAGAGTAAAAGCTAATTGTAGCAACCGAATTATACTTTTATAAGTAATAAGTGCATGTAACACACGCTATAAATTGCTTTTCCACAGTCAACCCTTAACGAAAATGTTGTACATTATACTGTAACTATTTTAATTTGTGCTAATAGTAAGTATACCAGTATACTATACGAGGTTTGTAAATTAAGTAATGAGGTTGGTAGCGTAGCATTCAATCTGGCAACACTCGGACGCAGGAGTAGAAGGGGCGGCAGATGAACGTGTGATACGCCTTCAGTATGAGTTTGAACTCGCTAGAGTCATTTGGTTGTCCATAGCGATTTTTTTCGTAAAACAGTTTTTTCTAGTGCGTTCTTAAAATGAGTGACATCAATTTCGAGCAACGGTGTGCTATCAGGTTTCGCTTCAGACTTGGGCACAGTGCAACGGAAACTTTTGCAACACTTCGGCAGGCCTACGGAAACAGTGTTTTGTCAAGGGCCCCGGTTTTTCGGTGGTTTAAGGCATTTTCAGAAGGAAGACAGTCGCTTGAAGGTGAACCTCGCAGCGGAAGGCCTTCATTTTCAAGGGTCGATGAAAATATCGACAGAGTCCGGGATCTTGTGCGTTCAGATCGTCGGTTGACAGTCAGAATGATCGGGGAAGAGTTGAATTTGACTCACACCACCGTTCATCAGATTTTGACCAATGAATTGGGGATGAGACAAATCTGCGCAAAAATGGTTCCGAAAGGCCTTTCGAAGGACCAAAAGGACAGCAGGAGGAAAAGGTGCCTTGATTTTTGGAATCGACTGAAAATGATCCCCATTGTCTGGAACGTGTCATTACTGCTGACGAGTCTTAGGTGTTTGAGTATGACCCAGAAACCAAGCGCCAGAGCATGTAATGGCACCCTTCTACCCCTCCAAGGTCAAAAAAACAAAAATGAGCAAGTCGAAGATCAAATGCATGTTGATTTGCTTTTTTAATATCCAGGGAATCACAAAGAGTTTGTACCTCAAGGCCAAATGGTTAATCAACACTTTACAAAGAGGTTCTTGAAAGACTTCGAAAAAGGGTCATGCGTGTGAGACTAAACATCAAGAACAACTGGGTGTTGCATCACGACAATGCGACTCGTCACACAGCAATTTCAATAAACGTTTTTTTTTGGCCAGTGAGAACATTCCTGTGGCTCCTCAGCCTGCTTATTCGCCCGACTTAAGTCCTTGTGACTTTTTCCGCTTCCAGAGACTGAAAAATAACCTCAAGGGATGTCATTTTGGGACACTGGAAAACATTCAAACGGCTGTTACCGGCCAGCTGAAAGTTATTCCAGTATCCGAGTTCCAGCATTGCTATGAGCAGTGGAAGAACCGTCTCTAGCGCTGTCTGTCATCCCAAGGCAGTTACTTTGAAGGAGATAATGTTGAATTGTAATTTTATTCGAAGAAAAAAATTGAAAAAAATCAGTCTCATTACTTAATTTATACACCTCGTATATGAGCGGTCACCTAAATCCCTCTTATTTTAAAATTGCATTTTATTAATGGCTTTAGACTAACTTGGAACAGAAAACCAAAAGAAATTGTATATGAATGTGTATCTGAGATACAGCAGTGTTTGTGGTTCAACAGTTTACTGAAACGCAGAAGATTCTTATTAGAAAGTTCAAAAAACCTTTTAGACAATCTGCAGGAATTTAAAAGTTCATATTATTTTAGACCCCACACGTATTTGATTAACGAAATATCTTACATGTGCATACATTTTGATCTATGAAGGCATGTTTTAGTGCATATTGGCATAAAACAAACAATAAACAATAATAACCACTCTGTCCGGTGTTAGTTCAGTTTCAGTGAACCCTTAATGTATTCAAGAAGTGATTCTTTTTTAAGATTTATAATTTAGTATGTGATTTCGCCCATTAGAAGTATGCCATGCAAGAATAAACCTGCTGGATTCGTACAGAAGATAAACACTCTCTTTGAAATTTCTCTGAGAAGGCGATTTCTCAGTATTACCAAATGAATGTTAGTCTGATTTAAAAATAAACTTCCTGAGAGTAGGAAATGCCAAAATTCATCTTTCGGCAAAAAAAGACTATTTTGGGTGCTTGGATATACGTTTTTTAAATGTACATCAAAGCAAACTTTCGTCGGTAAAAGCTAATTACTGTTTGGGTTGGCAAAATTTAATTGTTAGTGTAGTATTTGACTAACTTGCGATGTCCTGCTAGATTTTGAAATATGTACTTAAATTTAGGCTCCTGGGTTCATGCAAAATCGAATGTACTGCAATCTTCGATATGCCTAAGGATGCCTCACTGATCTCACTGTAAGTCACATGTCGATCTTCTTCAATCATGTTGCGCATAGCATCGATGTTTTTTGGAACGACGAAATTCTGCAAACCAATTGTAAATAGTCTTTTCTGAAGGTATTTTATTACCAAAAGTTGAACGAAGCGATTCTATGCATTGTGTTGAGTTAGGTCTTTACTAAAATCGTAAAAAAACCATCCAATGAAATTTCCATTTTTTCACAAAATTTCTTTTTTTAAACGCTCAATGTAAACAAACTACTCGGGCAATTTCTAAGCTGACACTGTTTTCACAATAAACAAATGTCAAATTTTACGAAAATAGTAATGACACATCTCAACAGCGCCACTTAGTGACCGTTTGTAAAAATTTAAAAGGCTGTCCACGTATTTGGATTTGATATGACGATAGAATGTTGATACAAATACATATACAGTTGTAAATCTTATATGGAATCTGAGCAAATTCATTTTCACTCATCTTTTAACATTCTAGAATTCCCTTATCTGTCAAATTTCTAACAACTACGTCCGAAAAATGTACACAGCTCCAGTTTTTATTTGATCAGTAACTATACCAATAAAATAAAAGAAAACGCTTTCTTTACTTTTATTAAAGAACTCGATTACTAATTGGAAAAAAGAACTGCTTGAAAGCAGTTTGCGGTAAAAACAAAAGTAGTTGACTTACGAAAATTAATAAACAACTGTAATTGCTTAAATTCGCTGGCAATTTACTCGCATTTAATGGGGTTATAATATGCATTTAGGTTTCACCAGTAGGATTAAATTAGGGTCAAATTTCCATTTAAAAAACAATTGCTGTTTGTTTATAAACAGCTCAGGAAGTATTCGATGAGCGGTTTTAAAAGGTTTTTTATAATACCAAAATGACGGTTCCAGCGGAAAACAATAATCTAGAATAAATATGAAACGTCTACACTTTCTAGCTAGACTATTAAGGTATTACGCATTTGTGACGTCAGTTTGAAATTTTATTTGATAAATTCGTGCGGGAATTTCCAGTCCGTTCACTTGTTCAACAACTTTATTTGGAACATCAAAAAACATTGGAAAATAGAGGTAAGTCCTACCAGACCATATCGTTTCGCTGCCCTTTTCAAACGTGTTTATTGGAACGCCAAAGTACGTCGTTTCGATGACATTAATGAGAACGGAGTTTGATCAAAGAGCGCGTTTATTGGCAGAAATACTTACAAATAGTACAGTCAATGATCATATTTCATATTTTTTTAAGTTATAATTGCGAATTTGTTCGCCTTCCATCGATGTAGATACGCAGATCTTCAGAAATAATTTAATAGCAACTGTGGAAAAATTAGCTTTTGTGTTACGCATCTTAAATACATCTGACAATAATTAGCTGGCCACAACGAGTCATAATTACCAAAAATAAATTTTCAATCTCTGACCTACTGCGCGGCCACTCAACTTTCGCTACTTTGTCATTATAAATGGAAAGCATTCGTCATAAAAAATACGGTTACGCCAAATTTTTTGCCCTCAAGACATAAAAAACAAATTAACGCATAAAATGCTAATGAATTTCTGCGTGAACATACACCTTTCGACAAAAAAAAAGAGTAGAATTAATCTACAACCAAGAGCGAACTCGATCAGTCTAACCACAACTGATCCTCTTTTAGAAAACATCGTGGCAACAACTTCGTACCAAATAAAACTTCTACGAAATTTCGTACAGTTGAAAACGTTCTAGTGAGTACAGAAGGTCTAGCTGCGTATTCAACAACCAAACGTTTGCTTTCTTCGTTATGGAGTTGTGGAAAAGTTTGGGATCGAGAAGATGGACTCAAAATAAAACAGATCGTCAACGTAAATATCATTTCTAGATTACGATTCGATCCGATTTTAGATGGATGCAAAACCGAAAATGTGAACTGTTTGCTTACAACTATAAAATAATGGAGAAGTTAAAGATTGAGAACCTTAATCGACGATGCCTTCAAAATTAAAAATGCTCATAAAAATTGAAATTTTACGGATTAAAAACACTTTCATGGGTATATCGTACTAGACGCAACAACTTAAAGTTTGAATTGTTTGTACTTCGCTACTGTTTACGGCAAGTTTAGTTTCTGACGGCTATATTTGGAATGAAGAACCTCAACCGGCGTGAATTCAGAATTGAAAATCGGGACGACTAACCAAGGTGGATCGAATCAAATTTCTACTTCTAAGAATTCACGAGGGAGGGGCTAAATGGATCGAACTACCCAAAATTTTAAATGATTGCAAGGGCGTCTATACTGCAGTTATGGACTAGTTTAGGATCGAAAACCCAAACCAAAGATAGAAAATATTTTCACGAGTATGTGGTACAGCATGGATGCAAAAACCTAAAATGAATTGTTAGTAGTTCGCTACTGTTTGCGTTGTAATTGCTTTTAATTGATGGAAAAGTTGAAAGTGAAAAACCTTAACCGACGTGAATTCAGAATTTAAAATTCAACCAATGATCAAGATGAACGGAATAAAAAGTTCGGGTTAACGAGTATATAAGACTAATAGACCGTATGACCACAAATCTGAAATGTTTGCACTCCAGCCCTATATGCTTTCTGTTGTGGACTAGTTTGAAATAGAAAACACCAATCGATGAGGACCTCAAAATGTTAACCGCCCGCCTTTTTGATTCTGTTTAAATTTTCGTTAGCAATTGAACTTTTGGACATTATGCTCATAATTTTATTTTTAAATGTAACTGTTAATGAATTTTAACTGGTGGTCAAAAATCACGCCTCATTAAACATGAGAACAGCCGTTCCCTTCACACCTGTTTATTTTTTGTAAAGGGTCTGTCCTATACGAGTAGACCTGATCTATGGGGACAAAGAACATAAAGTAAGCATATCTTTCATCTACAATGAATGGAATTATAAGATAACTACCTATTCGGATGTTGAATTTTATATTTCCATATTTAAAACATTTACTTTCAGCATTTATCCTTTCAGATATTTAGTTCAGGTACCTAGATTAATTACCTACTTTTGGAATTAGTTTGATTTCAAATACTTAAAAATATTGAAAGCCGTTAAGAATGCAGTATGATACTGTGATAAATGGTTGGTGTAGTTTAGTCCATAACCTTCTTCTTCTTCTTTCCTAGGCTATTAGTCTGTTCATTTAACCAATCGAGTTTCACTCTATAAGCTGTTTCTCCATCTTTTCCTCTTTTCCTTCTTCCATGGGGTTTATTATCTCGGGCCTTCTTTACTATTCTTCCTTCCTTCATTCTGTCGATATGTTTGTTCCACTGATTTCTTCTATCGATGATCCATTCCGATATTTTTGAGATATCGCAACTTTCTCTCATATTTGTATTGGGGATTCTATCCCATCGTGTTTTTCCCAATATCCTTCGTAGTACGTTTATTTCTGCTACTTCACCTTGTTGCTTTATTCTGCTCGTGTCTTGTCTTGTTTCCGCCGCATAAGATATAATGGGTCTCACGACACTTATATATTCCACATTTCGTTTTTTGCTCGATGTATTTGTTGTTCCATATAATTTCGTTTAGACAGCCCGCAACTTGATTAGCCTTCATTATCTGATCCTTGGTTTCCTTTTCTATTTGACCATTGCTAGTCAGCAGAACCCCAGAGATTTAATTTCCATTACTTGTTCTATAATTACTTCACCTCTAATTTACATCTCACTGGATCTTTAGCAATTGTCATTGTTTTCGTATTTTCAGTAAATGTGGTCATATTAAACTCTTTACATTTTTGTTAAATCGATACAGTAGTCTGCAAATCGTTCTCATTTTCCGCCAGTAATGTGGCGTCGTCTGCATATGCTACTATATTGAAAAACCATCCATAACCATTCTAAATTATTGAAAAGATTTCTTGAACTAACTATCAAGAAGCACAGTCCTTTCACCAATGTCTAACCCTTTACCTGCTCCGCGCTTTAAGGAAACTCGGCTGCCTACGGGCGTTTCTCCCACTTGTTGATTGCGCTTTCAGGTAACTCGGCTGCAGCTGCTGGTAACCTTAACCCTATCTGTCCAGAACTTTGAGAAAACGCGGCTGCTTACGGGGGTTTCTCCCAACTGCTGATTACGCTTTGAGATAACTCGGCTGTAGCTGCAGGTATCGTAACCCGGCGCCTGTCCAGCGCTTTGTGGTAACTCGACTGCTTAGGGGCTTTCAGTTTTCCGGAAGTCACCCTGATTCTATGCTTGCCTCTTCGTTTTGTTGGGTTTAATTGCGTTAATAAGAAAAGTTTAAATATCACTCTTCGTACTTGAGATCAACGTACTATCCCGGCTAGGTTGCCTACAGTTTCCTAGCCTAAACAGGTGAATACCGGGGGTAGATCATTAGTACTGTCTGCAATTGCTATTTAAGTTAATAAATGTACTTGTACCACATTGGTGAAAAAGCTGGGCATACATAATTTCACCGACTCGATTTAAAATTTAAAATTGAACTAATAGTCAAAGTGAAGACAATACAGTTTATAAATCGATAGAACAACAGGAAAATTTGAAATGTTTGTAATCCGGTCCTGTTTGCTTACAACTATAAAATGATTGAGATCGAAACCCATAATCAACGAGCGCTTGCAAATTGAAAATGATCATAACCTTAAAAATATTACATTGACTGAGAACACTTTCATAACCTATATTCCACTAAATAGATGCAATAAGCTAAAAATATGTAATTCCTTACTATTTACAGTCCATCTGTTTTGAGTTTCTATTAAAGATTGAAATGGACAACCTCAACCAAATTAAAAATGGAACATGCTGACGCGAATACATTTCTACACTTTACAGATTGATGAGTATATGGGATTAAATGGATAGCACAAAAATCTAAAATATTTGTAATCTGTACTTGTCTGCTTCTAACTGTGGCGTAATAATAATAAGGATAATAGTAAGGATCTCAAAAAAAATTGCAAAATTAAAAATGGATTAAATAATAATCGTAAATCAAATCAAACTTAAAATGTTTGTGTCTGGTAACACTTTAATTGGTATGTGGTACTAATTCAACTCAAAATCTAAAATATTTCCAATCCTCTCCTGTTACCGGCATATTTATTTTTACGGATTGAAAAGTTTGCCATGGAATCAAAATCGAAACTGGGACAGGCGGTTGACATACATGGACTATGGAGCGAAATTTCTAAATTTGGCAGCATGAAAACACTTTAGGTGACTATTGGCGAAGATGTAAACCACAACGAAGTACATATTTTCTTTCGGCAATAGAAATGGAATAGTTTGAAATTACAAACTTCAATCGACATGGATTCAAAATTGAAAGTGCGGAATATTTGCTCTCAAGTGTGGAATTATGGAAAAGTTGGAATTGGGATCATTAATTGATGTCGATTCAAAATCGAAAGTCTGGCAGATGGTCAACACAAAACGAATACAAAATCTATACGTTGCGGTTTGAAAACACTTTGATGGATATATAAAAATTTAAAATTTTATAGTCCTCTTCTGTTTAAGGCATGTTCTCTTTCAATTATGGAGTTGTGGAAAAGTTTGGATTCGATAAGCTCAACTGACGTGGAATCAGAACTGAAAATGGGACAGATGGTCAACGTAAATCCGCTGCGAGTAGAAATAATATTGCGATTGCGGCATAGCGAGTTCATGAAATATTCTGCACTTTTACACCTTTGTATAGTGATTAAGTCATCGTGCTATGTGGGTCAAACGGTCTAGTGTCAGGTTCGGCCAACGCCAATTCTAGTAAGCAGGTGTAGAGCCACAATCCTACCGCTTTACAGATTTACAGCGTTAACTTCTATTGAAAGATCAAGTTCGCTTATATATATTTTACGTTGTTCACGTTTACTCTCGATTTTTTGTAACACGTGCACGTTCCAACATATTAACCCAAATATTGAGATGCTACTTAACTTTTCAATTCCAAAGGTCAACCTTGTTTTACCAAATCAGAACCGATGGAAGCGCGTACCAACGCATTATCATCAAACGCCGTAAGTAAAAATATTTGAATCACTACAGAGCTCCTTATTTTATTAGACTATTCTTTGTAATTTCAATGCGTTGCTTTTAGCACACTGATGATCTTTTCACTTTCCAACACAGAACTTTCAAACTTGCTTTCGGGAAAATGACATAATTAATATGTGTTTCCTTCCTTGGTTTGAAATAAGGATATTAATTCAAAGCATGGTTGAGCAATTTTGAACAAGCAGATACCAAACGCCGTCTTCGGTTCTTTGTGATACCAAAAAATATGCAGCTGCTTGTTTCTTGTTTTTCTATTAACCTTTAAATTGGGTCGGTATGTATGTACACACACACACTCATATATATATATATATATATATATATTTATACGTATATAAAACCATATACACGATAAAAAATTTATTATATAATAGAAACATATATTACATATTTCTGTACGACAGTAAATTACAATACATAA
>JABXWE010019538.1:0-41107 GCA_014611495.1 Limonius californicus | reverse complement strand
TACGTACGTACATACGTACATACCCACCCACAGACAGACATTTTTTAAAAACCACTTTTTTGGGTTCCTAGAGACCCAAAACGGATATTTCCGTTAAAATCTCGATTTCGAAAATTTTCATGAATTCAATACTTACCCTATACCTATAAGGTATGGGAAAGTAAAAAGGAAGAAGTTGTCACACAAAGTCAAGCCTTTAAAATGCTTTCTGGATCACAGATATTTGTAAGTGATATTCTTGTTGTCTATATTTTTTAAGTGCACTATTGTAGAGACAGAATGACACTAACAAGAGGATATTTATCGAATTTGCGGAAACGACGTAAGGCGAATCCGGGGTAAATCTTTTATGTAGATTAAAATAAAAGCTTCAAATTGTAGAAAACTTTCTATACCGAAATCCATAGCCACTCAGTTCTTCCTGTCTGATGTCACCGGCGTTTGAAGTAACCCAGAGAACAGGCGATTTTTTTATCTTGAGAACGTCTACCCACTTCAAGGTGGAAGAAGTGATGTGATTCGCAAAATGTGTTATTTAAGAGAACGGGCACGTTTTGTGTATAACAAATTGGCACTGCGGATGCCTGACTTAGTAAATCAAGAAACTTTTGTTAAATAGTTGTTTCATACACCTAAAGGAAAATACATCGATATGTGTTTTAAATATTAACTAAATATCTCTTTGCTATACAATCAACCCCATTTAATTGAACATTTAACAGATCGACAACTCTGTAATATTTAACCATAATTTGATGAATTTCATTTGTGGCGTAAACAGTATCCGATTTTATCAGTTTTATCAGCTAAATCTAATTAAATTCATATTTTACACCCTTACGATTCACATACACCATAAAATACACGAATCCTAAATATCCACCTCTAATAATTGTATTAGTACATGTGCATATAATACGTATGCAATTAAAGTTAGTTTTGTTTCAGTTTTGTGTTAACCCTTTCGGCTATGTTTCAAACTTATCTTAATTCACATGTCCCACATTTTTGTATGCATATCGCGAGTAATCGTACATTCTAATAACTCGTGACGAGCATATTTAATATTTGAAAAACTTCTAGAGCATGTAAAAACGAAGTCATCGATTCTCTTACCGTATATGCTTCTCAGTTGGCAATTCCAAAAATTCGAACACGGTGATTCAAAATGATAGCGTCAATGAAAGAATTAGACAATTTAAGGCCAACATAACCTTATAGTGTAGAAACTTTAACTGGGATATACAGTATTTCTGTAAAAATTCCTAAAACACATCAATGTTATTTGTTCACTGGCTATATTTCAGCGGTCATGTTCTTACTTTATGTTCAACTGGAATTGTGTAACCACCCCTAATTTGTTTGTTAAATGTAAGAGTATGCCAAGTGACACAATCATCATCATCATCATCATCATCTGACATGGAACTGACTCGAGGGTCGATCCTAGATACGCCAGGCCCACCCCATGGCAGTGTTTGAAAACTCATTTCAAGAGGAATACAACGCATGTTTTAAATTAAGAACATAACCGCTGAAATGTAGCCAGTGATCAACTAACATGGACGTGTTTTGGGAATTGTAACAGAAATACTGTATATGCAAGTTACAGAATTTATTCCAGTTATGTAAATTAAAAGTAATAAAAACATATTGTTATATCTAAGAAGACTAATATATAATCAATGTGCGTTACCTATCCTAACGTACGGAGCCGAAATATGGACATTAACAAGAGGTATACTTGACAGATTAACTAAGACACAAAAGGCGATGGAGAGACAGATGATGCATATCAAACTAATAGTCAGAACTGTCAGAAACGAAAGCATTCGTCAGAAGAACCAAATTCAGAGACGTAGTATCAAAAAAATTGAGATGGGCAGGACACACAATGAGACCAACGGATGGAATGTGATGTGGAATAAAGAAATCCAAAATTGGAGACCCGGGACTGGAAAGAGAAGCAGGGGACACCCACAGATAAGGTGGGCAGATGACCTAAAAATTGTAGCTGGACTAGGATGGCGGAGAAGCACAGAAGACCGCTAAAGATGGAAGTATTTAAGAGAGCCCTACATCCAGCGCGGGCTGGATGATAATGATGAATGTTTCCACATGCTATACATGTAAATATTATCGTTAAATGAGTCGTGGTTTACGGTTAAAAACAGAAAATCGTATGCTCATTACTGTGTTATTAGAAAGGCGGGTGTGAGTGTGGTGCTTTGCGGTTTGTTATTTGTTTCATACAGAGTCCGTCGAACTTGGTTACCCATTGTTTAAGTGCCTTGGGTATATATTGAAGATAATTTATAAACTTTGGAAATCCTCTTACAACCACGATATGTCAAGCACCTAAATACGTATTTCGGCAACTTATTTGCCATCTTGAATAGGAATTGAACTAAGTAAAGTAACTTAACTCAGAAATACCCCGGGTGATAAGTCATTCGCCAAGTCAATAACTGAAGTCCAATTGTAGACTTGGTAAAGGACTTATCTCCAGAGGTATTCATCAGTCAACCTATTTAGTTAGTTCGTTCAAGTTTGGCAACCCAGTTGTTGAAATACGTATTTAGGTGTTCTAAATATCGTGGTGGTAAGGGATTTTCTCAAATTTATTTACTTAAATCGCTGTCCCCAATTAATCGTACTGAAAATAAGCTACTCAAAAATGACTAGGGAATAATATAAAGCATATGTTTGTACTTGGCGGCTAATGATCGTGTATTATTGATAATTAGTGCAAGCGGCAATGTTTCATGTTAAACAACTAAAAAAAAATCGAATCCAGCTGCAATTGCTTAACCGTTTTAGTGTCAAATGGATGACCATACGAACACAAAAGAGGAAGAGGACGACCACCCATACGCTGGTACGACGACTTTAAAAAAACAGCTGGATTAACATGGATCCGAACAGCACAAGATCGCAACAGATGGAAAACATTAGGGAAGGCCTATATCCAAAAATGGATTTGAAGGGCTTACGAAGAAGAAGAAGAAGAAGAAGAAGAAAAAAAAGAAGAAGATTAGTGTCAAGTCGAGTTTGTGTAATTGATTGAATAATCTTTCCTGTCTTCTTAAGATCTTTTTGTTCATTATTTTCGTATTCATGTATTACATTTGTGTTCCTAATAATAAACAACAATGCAGAGAAACCATTTAACAACGGAACAACGAAACTTAGCCGTTGCTATGCACCAAAGAGGAGATCGCTAGGTCGACATTGGTGATATGTTAGGAACCACGCAGAGCATAATTTTACGTGCCCTTTCGCGTCTTACGAAAACAGGTACGACTGCAAAAAGTCCTGGAAGTGGGTCTTGTCGCATCACAACACCTCGTGAGGATCGACTCTGGTAAAAACAAACACCGGGTGGAATGGTCCAGATGTAGGCTTCAAGTGACGGCACCGTGTGATGATATACTATTTTCGGGCCAGTCTGGACATCGTACCTTACCTCAGTGTACCCAACCAGTCGTTGCCTTTGGTGGTGGTTGTCTTATGGTATGGGCTGAAGTTTCTTTAGGGTGGCATACTGACCTCCATATCTTCAATCGTCAACGTTATGCGAAGAGACCGTTATGGACCATGTTCTGAGCCGTGGCAACGACATCAAATTCCACAAGAACATATTGATAATTGCATTGAGAGTATGGCAGCAAGGCGCAGAGCAGTTATTACTACAGAGGAGGTGCCACGCGGTATTAGAATTTAATAAATTTAAGTTAAGTGAAAGGAGACAATAACGATTTTCATTATAAAATTGTTAAATTTCTTCATTAATCGTCCCTTTGTTGTAATTTGCATGTTCATTATTAAAAAGACGTTACATTTTGCTATTTTGGTCGTTTTTTATTATAAATGCAATTGGTGTTGCCTTTAAGTGCCTTACACTGCAATATACCAACTCCTAAAATCTGACATATTCGACTTTAATATGTTAAATACATGGAAATTTTTGTTTTTTTTTGTTTGGAAGACCTGCTGCTGACAGCTGTATTTTGAGGGTGTTTCAGATGAAGGTTCTACGTCTTAATAATACAACATACCATCATCCAATTGGCCACCTGTGTTTTTAATGTATCCTTCGTTTACTCTACCATGTAGCTTCATGGAAACACGTCCTAATACTAAAATAGACCTATAGAATACCTTGAACACCTTCATTCATCCATCTAGCACATTAAAAAAACGTTATACGTATGTCACCTTCACCAACTTGCCTCTTCATTTGTGTTTTCTATTAGTGGGAATTCAAAATCTAAAGCAGCGTTTTTCATAGGCAATCCAAGATATTTCTTTCTTTATGTTACCAGGAATAAAGGTAAATGATTATGTTTTTCTATTGGAGAAATGGTGGCTTAGTAAAGTTGTAATAACTTCGTTGTTGCTTGTTATGCTAAACAACGAAAATTGATTGCAGATTCTTGGAATTGGCCTGGTTTTAAGATGTTAAGAGTTTGTCTACAATATGTTCTTAAAGGATAGTAGTTTGTGAAAAGGTGAAAAAAATTAATTAAATTAAACCCAAATATATCACAAAAAAAGATGTGGTCTGTTTGTTAACCTCTGTGCCAATTATTTATTCTGAATGCTTAGTGATTTAACTATCATTTCTTCACTATATTCAGTGTTGGGTAGTAACTAAGTAAAAGTAACTCGTTACTAGAAATTAGTTACTGTTCAGTAACTTAATAGTAACTTAATTACTTTTGTGTTTTCAGTAATTGTAACTATAACACGTTACAATTATTTAGTAACTTTACTAACTGAATATGACAAGTTACTTTTTCATGCTACAAATGTAAAATATTTTAAAATGTTCGGTTTTTAATGCGTAGTATTTAAGAAATTATACCTGAAGCTGAAGAATTTATTGAAATTTCGAATGCAAATGCTAATACCGAACACAGGAATACCTTCTTGTACTACTCGATAATAAATAATATTTGACGGATCCTATTTGGGTAGTGACAGCTTTTTCCAGTAATCTTTAATCCTTTAACAACTAGAAGCTCTCTGAGCAGGTATGCGGATTACTGGGAAGTACATTGCTAACGCCTGTGCGCAGGTTGGGGGTGTCTAATTCAGACGAAAATACATTCACCGTCTCTATATTTCAATAATAAAGAAAAATAAAATAGAATCCTGGGAAAATCCCAAAAACATCGTTGAACCAGCGCCTCTAAGCTCTAAGCCTGTTCCTTCCCCCACGTTCTGCTGTTTAAACATTACTATAATAAATCTGTGTTGTGTGCTATCTGCACTTCATGTAGTAAATTTGTTTGTGACAAGTTTCAATAAGTGTTTGTTTATCAAAATGAACAGCACTTTCATGGAGGTTGATGATTTTGAAGACGTGCGGTTAGCGAGCAATAAAATACCTGTTTCTGTTGATATTAAGTTGGTAGTAATTGCATGTATATTAGTGGCGTCTCATAAAAAAGGTAACTTAAAAAATAACGAGTTACTTTATGGTAACTTAGTAACTTATTCAAGTTACTTTTATAATTTTGTAACATAGTAACTTACTTGGTTACTTTTTTACCGAGTAACTGATTAACTTACTTAGTTACTGTTTTAGAGTAACTTACCCAACAGTGACTATATTACAATCTTGGATATGTTTTCTACAACTTAAAAAACGGTGTGCAGAAAGACAGCGTATTAACTTACCTGTAATAGCAATAACAAGCCTTTATTTTAGTTAATTTAAAGGCAGTTTAATACTCCATTAGGAGTCGTGCTTCATACACTTGGCTCGGAATATAACCCATCATTCACATGCAACAGCTAGATGTGCATTAAGTGACAATCTGCATGGGCTGTTGTAATGAAATGGTAACCGAGTTCATATTTCGTAGACGTAATTGTGGCAACATCTTGCTCTAATGTCATGAAGAAATAAAGTCCAATCATTCTAACTACTCCAAACGCCACTTTTATTTTTTTTATCTATGAACACTTTTTTAGGATAACAGTGGTGAATTTGTTTCACACCACAAATGTTGTTTGTTCACATAAGCCGACAAAGACAAATGTGCTTCCTCAGATATTATGAACTGTTAAAATCTATGAAACCTGGATATTCATTCACTAAAATCAAAAACTGTTCCACAGATGTATCCGATGCTGCTAAATCTGCATCCCAAAATTCTTGGGTAACTTGACTTTTGGGTTGGTTGGTTGTGATTGGGAGAGATCTAGGACACGGTTTTTCAAGCACCTCTTTGAACGCAGACCCATTGTGTACTATGCCATTGGTTCCCAAATTATTGGTGGCGCCCCCCTGGCGGGGGGAGCTGTACAGTGGGGTCGAATAGATGAACAAGACATCAAAATTAATTTTTTACATTTTTATCACAACGAAAGCTTTATATCTCAAATTAAAATAAAGCATTTCTAAGGTATAGATTTAATGACTAAGATGTGCCTGCTTTAAAATACACAGCCTGTCCAGGTTTGGTTTGATATTCGAGATACTCTGAACTCCTTTCATATTTGAAGTTTGTTTCTATATTTAGACTTTAAAGCAGCTACAGCGGAAACCAATTTCGGAAAGGTAAGAAGTAGGAAAAGGTAACAGTATCCGAAACAATAGTTACAAGACAGTTCACTCCGGAAATTTGTTAATGACTTAATAACAAAATTTGATTTTTCTGTGGTACTTGAAGAAAGATCTATCAGATACTCTTCTTCTTGCAGAGATAGGCCGCTAGGTATACTTTCAAATCGATTTATTACCAAATTCCAGTCACCCAATTTAATGGCTTCTTCTGCAAAAAAGTATTTCCTGAAAGTAGTGCTCAAGTTTTCTAAATGACCCTCCATTGTCTTTAGCAACAATTTGTTATTATTCTCTTCCGGCGGGTAATTCTGGATAAATTCACACATTGTGGGAAATATCTCAAAAAATTGTCTTTTAATTTGTTATTCCATAACTGTATTCTCTTACAACAGAAAGCGTAGACCCTTTCACTTAAATCATAGATATTTGTATTATTTCCATGAAGTTGAAGATTAAGTGAATTAAGTTTTTCGAATATGTCTACTAAGTAGGAGAGCTTCATTAGAAATAAATTGTCGTATAATTCTTCCTCATGCTTATGACCCTCCTCGCTCAAGAATATCGCTATTTCATTTCTCAGTTCGTAGACACGCTTGAATAACTTACCACGTGCCAACCATCTGCATGAAGAATAAAACAACAATCATATATGTTCAGCTCCCATATCATCACAAAAAGCAAAGAAAATCCTTAATTTTAGAGGTCTCGTTTTTATATAATTAACTACATTAATAACTACTAGCAAAACAATATTAAGCCTAAGACTTAGCGATTTTGATGCTAAAGTTTCCTGATGGATCATGCAGTGTGCCCAGACTGCTCCTGGAGATTCCTTCTTCACAAGTGCTTGTAAACTGTTATATCTACCAGACATGTCTCGAGCTCCATCGGTGCAAATTTCAACACAATCATTCCACTGTAAGTTTGCACTTGTAATTTTGAACAACTCGACAGCAGTTGCTCTTCCTTGTATAGACTTGCAAACTAGCAAGTCTTCAACTATTGCGGCTCCCTGACAGAACCTTACATAGCAAATCGAATGAGAATGGTTACTGCTGTCTGTTGTTTCATCAAGTTGTATGGCAAATAATTTTCCAACTAACTCAGATTCAAGCTGTTGCTGAATATCCACAGATATATCGTTAATTCTTCGGCAAATTGTATCGCTGGACAGAGGAATATCCTTGAGTTGTTTAGCATAGCTTTCACCAAACATTGTCTCTATCATGTCTATGGCAGCTGGTAAAATTAGTTGCGCTGCAATCGTATGTGGCTTCCTGCATTTGGCTATTTTATAAGCCACTTTGTATGATGCCAATCAAGCTTTGTCATTTACTGTAAGAGCTTTGTGGAAATTTGTCTTGTTTCCCGCAAGATCTAAGTTTCTCTGCAAAAAATCCACGGATTTATCGACATAATCGCTGTCCAGAGTTTCTAAATACCTCTTCAATTTATTGGGTTTCGTGCTATTTGCAGCCAAATATAGTGAGTAAAATGGTATAATTGATGGAAAGAAATGTCTCTACTAATACAGATTGTATATGCTCCTACTAGGGTAATCAAGTCCACGAGATCGTATTTTCACATGTTCAAGTATACAGAGTGTATCTAAAATGGCGCGAAACAAGAGATGCTCCAGTAAACATTATGTAATCAAGTCTAACATCAATTTGTTTCGGAATTAAGATCTTACATTATTAAAATTGGCAATATTGACTGCTTCTACTGTTTTCTGTTTTAAACAGTTGTGCGGCAGTAAGGCATTATGAGCAAGTTTCCTAGATAACAACTTAAGCAAATGCTATGTTACACTTCATTTACAAGTGCCATTAAGTATTTAATAATTTCAAAATATTACATTACTAATTTTTATGGTTCTTGTAATAAACGCTCTAAATGAACACCATTATTCTCAGAATAGTCTGCAGGGTATTGAAGCAAATTTTATATTGTATTATTGCCTGATCAATTCCCCGATTTAATTCCTCTTCATATGTAAATGGCGTGCGATAAACCACATATTTAAGGAATCACAGAGAAAGTAGTTTATAGAATGTAAATCGGGCGATCTGGCAGGCCATGCAGCAAGTTCTCATCGGATCAATTCATCTTCTTGGATAATTCTTATTAAGCCATTCGCTTATCCTCTCAGGTGCTCCATCCATTTGACGCTGCATATTCCTACCAATCACTAGAAACTCATCGCCCAACAAATCAAGTAAATCGTTAATTATAACAATTGACATAATTTTCTGATACAGACTTACTTACAAACCATTTACCTTAGTGTACGTATTGTGGCATAATGGCTATTTTTCCGTAGGGAATATTAATCGTATATCTGTTTTTGAATGGGCGAGATCTAGCATGCGGTTTTCCAAGCATCTCTATGACATGCAGCCATGATTGGATTATTGTACATCCTAACTATGAAGTTTGCTTATCTGGGTAGTTCCAACTTTAGACCACCATCATATGTTTAAGATAGCAAATTGAAAACTGACAAATGATATTAAAAATTTTATTCGTTAGTATTTATATGCATTTATTCTCGTTCTAAAACACATTCTAAATCATGTTAATTCTTTTAGGATAATATAATTGTGGAGGCTTGCTTTATTTTTTCTTTAAATATACAGTATTATTCAGTGGTGCTTTCTATTTAATTCCCCCTCATATAAAAATCTGAACACGTAATATCGGGAGAATTAACTGTGCTGCTACGTATGCATGTGGCTTCGAAATAAATTTTAGCTTTAATCTTCATCATGTTGGAGCCATAAATTTTGTTGTATATTAAAGGTTTTCTAATAATAATTCCAAAAATGTTTGATAAGTTTCTCTATTTAAGTTTGCTTCAGAGAGATGTGACTTCATTAAAAATCTAATAATCTTCGAAATCCCCGAAAACAATAACCGAATCAGAACAATTATACTGGTCTTGTGTAAAGTTGTAGTAAGTCATTCGTTTACTGAACCACTGTGCCAGGTGGATGTGGATGTGGTAAGGGTGACTTTTATTGGCGCTTAATATCCGGTGCAAAAGTGATAGAATGATCCCCAACTGTCTACTTATGTCTCCTACTAAAATGATGATGTTCTGTGACAGCTTGTATTGCGGATATTCCTTTATAGCTATTTTTCTGCGATATCTTTCTGATTTTGTAAAACATCCATACTCCATTAGATTGTTATATATAATATGATTTGCCCTGAAATGAATATTAGAACTCTTCCAATTTTCTTAAACGAACTGAAATAATAGAATATCTATTACAAAAAAGTCTGAAACATATTACAACAAGCCGGAATATAATGATATATTCCTGTTCTGAAGGTTTCCTAACAGTGGATTCACCTATATACCGTATTACTTCCCCTTTCTATTCTTTGTACGGAACTACTAAATTAATGGAACACCCCCTATACAAACATTTGCGAGAACAGGGTTTAAGGCGAAAAGAATGGCAAATATATGCTTGTTCTATTTCAATACACACTATACATGAATCAGTAATTTCGTCTGTAGTAATCTATACGTTCCAGAATGTATCCTTAAAGGGAAAACTGCAACCATTATCGCCGAGAATTTGATTCGTTTGAATCAAACACAATTCTCAGTAAATGTATAAGCTGATAAATTTAATTTCTAAGCAGGCTTAGGTTTCCGAATCCTGTTTTGCATCTTTTCTGCGCCAAACGCGGGCAAATCTGTATTCCAGCAGTCAATACCAACTAAAGTCTGCAAAACCGAAGAAGCCATAATGACACGTTTTGAATTCCAAATACCCGCATGGAATATTTCGACGGATACTGCCACTTCTGCCTTCCTTTGCGTCCTTCTGCGTCATCTCGTCGACCCTTAAGCGGTGAGTTATTTCCGCACCTTACACACCCCTCTCTGTCAATTTCACGTTTATTCTATATTATCGCCCCTGTAACTGCTACGATTTTTTAAGTAGCGGCGTATCTGCCACTTTAAATGTCTTGTTTTCTTGATTAAATAAGGGGGAAGCAAAATTGCAGTGCTGATATCTTTAATTTTGTGTTGTGAGTCGGTACTTCCATTGACTAGTTTATAAGTATTCACAATATTTCATTTCTTAACTGCCTAGGCAAGACAGACGGTTACCGATTATACAGAGAAAAGGCTTTGTGTGGCACTCTCTATTGTCAATACATTGATTCTTGCTAAATTTCAAGTTTATTTTTTTTTTAATTCCTCGGCATTTGTTTGGTTTATTCACATGAGCGGTGCTTTTTAAATAACCCACGAAAGCAAAATATATGGGCTTAGATTTGGAGATTCTGTTAACCATTATACTGTCCACCATTTACCTACCCGTTTGTTAGAAAAGAGATTGAATAGTCTTTGACATATAACGGAACGGTGCTCCGTCTTGTTGATAACATCAACTATTATTAGATAGGGCAAGATCCCCGTCATTTAAAAATAACACTTAAGGGCAGAATATAAGTCGTTTAATAAGAATTTTAAATAATGTTAAGTCATAAAAAAACTGTTGAAGTTTTTCTCATAAAATTCCCGCCTAAATGGCACTTTTTGAGCAAATCTGATTTCTGTTTTTACGAGCTAATATAAACTACTCAAAAATAATAGGGATATTGCAGTGTAAGACACTTAAAGGCAACACCAATTGCATTTATAATAGAAAACTACCAAAACAACAAAATGTAACGTGTTTTTAGTAATGTACTTGAAAATGACAACAAAGGTACGTTTAAAGAAGAAATTTAACAATATTATAATGAAAATCGTTATTGCCTCCTTTCACTTAACTTAAATTTATTAAATTCTAATATCGTGTGGCACCTTCTGTGGCAGTAATAACTGCTCTGAATCTTGCTGGCATACTCTCAATGCAATTATCAATATGTATGTTCTTGTGGAATTTGATGCCACAGTACCGGCAATACATCCCTCAGCTGTTGCACAGTAGTAGGTCTTGGTCTAGGTATGATGTTCCTGCTGTCTCTGCAAAAGGTCCCGTGCATGATCGATGGGGTTGAGGTCCGGAGATAGCGGAGGAAGAACAAGATGATTTACTTCCTCATCTCGAAGCATCTGTAAAACGACCCGCGCACGATGCGGCCTTGCGTTGTCGTCAAGAACAACAAAATATTCCCGTCCAACAGCATTGCGACGGTTTAGATTAAAATGATCCATAATGATCTCTTGAACATACCGTTGACCCGTGAGTGTATCATTAAAGATATGGAGGTCAGTACGCCACCCTAAAGAATTTCCAGCCCATAGCATAAGACCACCAACACAAGAGGCAACTACTAGTTGGGTATACTGAGGTAAGCTACAATGTACGACACTACGATATGCTTTTTGACGCCGGCTATCATTGCTGAGATAATATCTGGATTCGTCCGAAAACAGTATATCATCCCACGGTGTCGCTTCTTGAAGCCTACGTTTTGACCATTCCACCCGGTGTCTTCTTTAAGCACAGTTTTTAGAGGATATCTCAGAGGGCTATATGAGGTAAGTTCTATCTCAAACAATGAATTTCTCACAGTTTGGTCGGAGACTCGATTTCCTGTGGCATTCTGGAGCAGTTGCTGTAATGTCGAGCAGTTGAAAAGGGGTGCATTCTTCTCTCAAGAGGTGTTGTGATGCGAAAAGATCTACTTCCAGGCCTTCTTGCAGTCGTACCTATATCTCCAAGACGCGAAAGGGTATGTGAAACTACGTCCTGCGTGGTTCCTACCATATCAGCAATGTCGACCTAGCGATCTCCTCTTTGGTGCATAGCCACGGCAAAATTTCGTTGTTCTATTTTTAAATGGTTTCTCTGCAATGTTGTTTATTATTAAGAACACAAATGCAACACACGAATAAAAAGCAATGAACAAAAAAGATCTTAAGAAGATGGGAAAGATTATTCAATCAAACGCACAAACTCGATTTTACACTAATAGGGTTAAACAATTGCAACTGGATTCTATTGTTCTTTGTTTTTTAACGTCACACAATGCTGCTTGCTCTAATTATCAATAATAGAGGGTCTTTAACCGCCAAACACAAACAGATATACTTTATATTACAATAGCTCCATTCATTTTCGAGTAGTTTAGATTTCAACTGACCAGTAGTGATTTGTTGCAGAAATTATGCATTATTTATATATGGATCATTTATAATTGAACAGAATTGGATTGTATGATCAGGATCATCGTAGTCAGTGTCGCCATGTAGGTAAAAGGCCTCTTTGTTCAAAATTATATTTCTACGTCCCCCATCGTCACCATTCGTTTTTATTTATTTGTTATATAAATACTTGATATACTTATACATAAACATCCCCCAATTAGCTAAAAAATCACAACACAGTAAAACATTTGAGGCTATGGTATACAGGGCGAGTCTGCTAAGACGAATCAGCGTGATATCTTGCTTGTATACAATAACAGAAAAATATTTTCGCGCAGACTGTAAGAAATACTGTCCCCTAGCTATAAGCACTATCAATAATATTTTTTGGCTGTTCCAACGAGATTAAATAATTTTAAGAAACTGTTTATAAAAATTATTTTTATATAAATTTAAACTTTTAATGAACACTAAATTAAAAAAATTGTGTTCAAAAGTTCTTTTAAAATTATTCAATAAATGTTCTGAATTTAGCCTGTCAGTTCTAATCAGTGCGATATTATGTAAAAAGTAAAATAAAACAATAAAAAACAACAATAAAACATTTCTCGATATATGATTCCAGGTAGATGTACTACCTGGAATCATATATCGAGAAATACAGTTGCGCCGATACTTTCTTCCCAAATACTTTTTTATACGGCATTTCGCGTGTACAAAATTAGTTAGCGTCAACTGTTATCAATTGCAGTCATTAGGGCGTTAGTTTATTTAGTTTAAATTAATTTTTAAAATAATTTAAAAACCCAATTGACGGAGTACCACTATTATATGTAATAATGACATTGCACAACAAAGAGTTTAAATGGGCTGTTCTGATGAAAGATAGGCTCTCGCGTTGAAAATCTGGTTTCAATTTGCAGTCGAGGCCATTTAATCAAAAATTACAATATTAAAACTTAAATTTTTGTTAATGTTAGCGGTATTAATAATTTGTGTTTCAAACAATATTCGTTTTGCTGGTCAGTACTCGGATAGATGGACCAATGGCATATGCAACCGGTCGTACTTCGGTGGGAATATAAAGTCGTCGATCCCGGTTGTCGTCGAACCATGTAGTGGCACTTCTCTGTTCGGAGGGTTAGGCTGCCGTACTGGCGGGCCTACATGCAAAGAGGGCTCACCGAAGCAACTCATTGTAGGTAATTTACAGACCATTGGTCTATACACAGAGAAAAAAGAAGAAGCCAATAATTCGTTAGGCCCTACTGGTAGTAGAAGTTGGTATTAACAAATAAAAGAAAAATTGGAATAGCAAAGGAATTGTTAATAATAATACTAATAATAAATTAGACTTAAACTTAGAAAAAAAAAGAGTGTCTCGTCCGAGAATTGAAACCGTGTTTCTCCTGTTACAATCTAACCTTTCAAGAGATCGGTCCATTTAGTCTCTTTGTTGTATAGTGTCATTAATAAATATAATAGTGATGTACGGCGAATTGGGCTCTTTAAATATATTTTAAATTGATAAAATAAACAAATTAATGCTATAATGACTGCAATGGACAACAGTAGACACAAACTAATTCGTAAATGCGAATAGCCGCATTGAAAGGTATCTGGGAAGACAGTATCAGCGCAACACTATTTTGCTGATGTATGATGTCCGCCCGATGTTCCTTTGTTTTATTGTCGATATTACGTTAATACCGCAGTAATTTAAACTCACCGACCAAATCTTCAATTTCTGTTTAAATATTTTAGTAGAACTCTGATCAGGCGCCTTTGTGCGGGGCACAACCTGCACATCCGCACGGGGTGGCCGTGGTTATTGTCCTTTACTATTTATACTTTTTTTCTTTTTTCAAACACTTCAACAAGCTTTGGCTGATTTGAATGTGTGAAGCAGCCCCTTAAATAGATTTACGAACAGTGTCTTGCATACTTAGTAAAACTTTTAATTGAATGTCAATATTATTAGCAACAATATTATGACACATATAAAATATATTATCTTATTTTAGGCAATTCAAATATCCATAAAATTAACAACGGAAATTGTAAGTCTTTACACAAAAACTACAAATTTTAAAATATCCCAAAACTAATTGGTTTCAATTTCCTACGAGTTTGTTCCAAAGTTTATATGTTCGCTATAGAAGTTCCAGCAAGCACCTTAAAATTGAATATATCAGTCTTGCGATTCTGTATGCCGCACAATAGGTACAGAAACGGTGCAAATATAGAAACGCAGACTAGAATATGGATGCTATTGAAGTCAATTCCGCAGCATTGTTGAAAGTGTTCTACGACTCCATTGAGCACGGGTTTAACAATTTCTTACACGAGCATCTGCACAGAAACATTTTCAATATAACAGGTGGAAAACTTGAATGCGCGGATCAGTCGAGTTCTTTTGAGTACTTTTTTCTGAAAAGATATTTTGCATTCCACTTTGTTGATGATTGAAACAGATTGAGATAGTATGATCCATCTACAAAGGTAGCATCTGATCATTGATAGAGAAGTTTTTTATTATCTCCAATTTTTTAGTGTTTACTAAAGGTAAAAATACAAATGCAAAATATTGAATTCAAATAAAATAAATACTGCGATTTGGTATTTCTAAGGCGCATACTATAAGAATACACCTAGAAGTAGGAGAATTGTCATTTCAATCGCGTTTTAGAACTAATAAAAACAATTAATTTTTACTTAATATTTGTATTATATTAGACAACTTGAAAAATTGACATAGTTATTAACGTTTTGGCTTTATTTAATACATCAAGATAAAATCATACACGGTGAATTAATTGGCTGAACTCGTAGGCTACGCTCCACACCTTACACCCTACACACGATGTTGGTAGTTTGTTTAAAAACAAATAATAAGTAAACCGCGTGGAAGATACATATTTAACCTCCTGAATCTTTTTTGTATCAAATCATCTTCTAGATTATTTTATTTTTCAGTATTATTTTATACCAGGATATTCCTCTGCTCTCTTCATTTTGTATATTGCCAGGGTAAGGTGCCCATGGGGTTTGTTCTAATATGATGTGGTGTACGTGAATACAGAGCAAAAAATGTCACTCTATAAGGGTGGAAAGTGCATATTAAGGGCATGAAAATAAATTATCCTGAATAGAGTGCGAGAATCTATTGTTTAAGTATATATTAATACATGAATTGCAGATTAAACTGTTTTTAATAACGAAGCGAAGAATAATATTAATACAAATAGGTGCTTTTCAGTGGATTTTAAGTTATAAAATACCTAACATGGTACTTGAACGTAATTTTCGTACAAATCGGAGCTAAAGTTATTGGCTGTATTCCTTTATTAATATTATTTAGTTTTGTTTATAAAATGTGAACTGTAAATATGCTTAACTACATGCCAATGCCTATTTTTTTGATTAAGTTCTTATCGCAGTTTCTTTTAAATATAGTAACTAAAGTCTGTATAGATTTTAAATACGCAACTAGCATAAGAATGCTTCGTAGTCGACATAAATCTATTTTTTTATAACTATACATTTCTAATAGAGCACTCTGTAGTTCTTATATTTTTGTATTACTTTGTTCGTTTCTTTTGTGTAAGGCATACATTTTCACAGGATAGTTAGTGAAAAAAGTATTTCAAGAAATGAAATGTCCGTAAGAGTGGATTTCCACAATATTTCCTAATAGGGTGCATAGAATAATAATTAAATTATAGTTTTCAATTTGCAGGTGATGGCAGTGTTTAAATATTTCCCGAATGCGTTGCGAAGAACAAAATGTATACAAATTTCGACATTTAGAGGGTTGTTAATGCACCTATCCCATTGTTTTACTAACCGACGTATACCCTGCTCATAGAATTCTTGTGGCTGCTTATTGAAGAAGTCGTTCGCAGCTATCTGTACTTCTGCGTCAGAACCAAAAAGCCAAACTTTTAACGCCTTTTTCAGCGGTCCAAAAATATGGAAATCGCAAGGCGATAGATCCGGGCTATATGGTGGATGCTCTGAAACACTCCCTTTCTTTCGTTGAAGATATTCTTTTACCACATTAGCAACATGAGGCCTTGCATTGTCGTGCAACAAAAATACCCCACGCGTAAGTTTTTCTGGACGTTTCCGTCTTATTGCTTGCTGAAGCTTGTTGCATTGACTTTTACTCCAGGTTCCTTAAACTCTACCAACAAGAGTTCCTCAGGGTCGAAAAAAAATTTTAAAATTACCTTGCCTGCAGAAGGTTGTGCTTTGAACTTCTTCGGTAGTGGTGAACTTCAATGTTTCCAATGCATCGACGATAACTTACTGGAGGGCTCGTAGTCTTCACGAGGAGGAAGATTGTGGGATTTCAAGATCCACAACTATTTGGCACTTCTTTGAGGACCGCCGGGAAGATTAAGTACCTAGGAGTAATCCTGGATGCTAAACTCACCTGGAGGGAGCACTCAGAAAGACAAACAGAAAGAGCAACTGCCTCCTTCTGGATGTGCAGACGCACCTTTGGAAAAACTTGGGGTCTACAACCGAATGTTATCATGTATACGGCGGTAATAAGGCTTCTACCACCACATTAAGCACAAGAAAACGTCTTGGTCAACTCCAACGACTAGCATGTTTAGGAGTGACAGGAGCAATGCGAACTGCCCCACTTCGGCTCTGCAGGCACTTCTCGGACTTGCGCCCCTTCACATAGTGATTGAGGCTGAGGTTAGGAAAGCAGCTTACAGGCTCAAGTGTGCTGGGCAGTGGTCAAATGCTGGGGTACCAGTGGGGCACATGCGGGTCCTGCCGAGGTTGGCGGAGGCCCATGTCATCTTCAATATGAGAAGTGACCGTATTCTCACCAGATACTTTTCAACACACCTTACAAAATCGTCCTTCCCGCTAAGGAAGAATGGAGCACTCAAAACTGCAACCTTTTAACTCCCAAGGACCCTGTGTGGTTCACAGATGGCTCTAGGACCCAAAACGGTACAGGCGCAGGTGGCTATGGCGAAGCACCAAGAGTAAAACTTTCGTTCTCTCTCGGCAAGTACGCCACCGTTTTCCAGGCCGAAGTTTACGCTATATTGGCCTGCACCCATGAAAACCTAGGAAGAGGTTTCGCAAACAAATACATCTACATTTTCTCGAACAGCCAATCAGCTCTCCAAGCCCTAAACTCCTGCAGAGTAACTTCGGAGTTAGTGCTTGAATGTCGCTTGGCTTTGATGCGACTCTGTGAACACAACTCAGTAAAACTGCTGTGGGTACCAGGCCACAGCTACTTCGATAGTAACGAAGAGGCGAACTCGCTGGCGAGACAGGGCTCTAATGGGCACGTGTTAGGAACAGAACCAGTTCCCGAAATACCACAATGTAATGCAAAACTAGAAATGAAGAAGTGGGTGAAAACCCAATTCGCTCAGGACTGGTCGTCGCAACAAGGACCTAGGCAGGCTAAACTCTTTATCGGAGAGGAACCCCTGCCAAAGTTCCAAGAACTCTTAAAGTTTAACAAGAAGCAAATCAGGACCCCAACTGGACTCCTAACGGGCCACTGTCACCTGAACAAACACCTACATAGGATCGGCATTATAGACGATCCCACTTGCAGATTATGCCATGAAGGGGACAAAAACTCTCTTCACATAATGTGCCAATGCCTCAGTCTCATGAAGCTGCGGCAAAAATATCTTGGGGCTGGAATACTGGAACCGGAAGATTTACAGCTCGTTCCTTTAAACCAGCTGCTAGCCTTCGCGGTGGGCACTGGTCTTTTTGGGAACGAGCTCTAACACGGCGGATTGCACAATGGGCCTATAACCTGAGTGCTATAGGTGGAAAAAACCTGCACCGCTTCATACAATACAATACAAACCCAGATTACGAACAATACTATGGACATATCCGACACGCGTACCAGCAATTTCCGAAATTTCTCTAATTGAAATTCGACGATTTTCTCTAATAAGGTCTTCCACATACGCCATATTTTTCTCGGTTAATGCAGTATACCGTGCACCTGGTCGCGGCTCACCCATAGTCCCCTCTTTTCCATTCTTAAATTTTCTGTACCATTTCTTCACAGTTGGACGGATTTTCAACAACAAACGCCATTTCAAAGTCGAAGTTTTAAAAGTCAGAATCTAATTTAAACTCCAGAAACTTATTAATGTGTTGCTTACAAATACTACTAACATTAACAAACGTCATTTGAATTATTGCATTTGTTTTCAAGGGTAAGTTGATCAGAGATGGGTTTCAGTTGAACAAGCCTCGTAATTATATAAAACTCCACTCTTTGCGAGGTAAAAATACTAATCAGATTCAAGTGTAAGTTATTTTTCTTGACTGGACTATTACAAGTCACCCTAAAAATCAACAGTTTTACAATGAGTTCTCTTTAATAATTCCAGCGGCCTGCAATATTTACTAATATTTATTATTGTCTAGTATTTGATGGACAGTGTTCCCTAAATGAAGTGAAATTATTCAGTTGGCTAACTAAACAAATCGTGGGTCAATTGATGGTTAAGTTGGTCCACATTTAACACACACATGTTTACAGATAGATAGATGATAAATTGTAACTCTTGTACGAACTGCTTCAATAATTAGAATCTGAAAATTCCGCATTTTACAAAATGTTTCTATAACTGCATGAGTACTTTGCCATTATTCATTTTAAGGGATTAGTCTAATCTGTAGTATGCAATAATAAGGATACAGATAAGATGTTTTATTAGACTTTATCCTGTCCCCATCCTTGTACCCCAAGGGATAAAGCAATATGTTACCCTAAGATTGCCCGAGAATCAAGATTGGGTTCTTGGATCGCCCTAGAGTTGTAATTACATTTTCCTACAAGTAACTACTACAAGATCACCGGCACCTCCGTTCCAAATGCGTTTTCAGTTGATTTTAGATTGTTTTAATAAAGTTGTTCGTTTTTTGCTTGTGGGAATGTTAATTAAGATGGTTTTTTTTGCTCGCTCTGCAATTTTAATTAAATTTTGCGATGTTCTACAAAAGAATGGTTTAATTTGAATTGCAAGTCATGTTTATTTCTTTTCATGCAAAACGTTATGAAACATCTTGAAGGTAATTATAAATATCAAAGATAGTTGACTGCAGCTAAGGAAGAATAAATTAATGTGACACTGCAGATTGCTTTCTAAGGAAAACAGTAAAATATCCTTTCAATAACTGGGAACCAATATTCCAATTTCAGCACAATGTAATGTCGTTCTTAACAGCATCGACCAAAGAACAGAAACAGATATTCAAGTAAAATTCCTATAATGTATCTATTTATATTTACTTTCTTAGAATTATATTCTCTATTACTGAATGATTTACGCTTTGAGGTAAATCAAAAAATATTGGTACTTCAATATGGCGTGTACAAAAGTAAAATATCGACTAGTTTTTGCTACATTTCAATCAGATAATGCAGTAATTTTAAGGTAGTTATATATGCAATACAACGCTGAAAACTATCAAGCTTAACAAACAGGTTTCGAAACACTATTTCACAAATTGCTACTGACAAAGTGGCATTATTATTAAATGGGTTATTTGCTTTGATGGAAATGAGTACACATTTTAAATTAAGCTAGAAGAGAAACTGTTGCTTTTGATTAAATAGTATATAATGTGCATATTTTCAAGTACAAAATAAGTAGAAGAGTACAATAGGCTAATTTCGTTCCGAGGCATTGTTACCTCGGTAACTATTAGCTCATTACGGTTTCTATCAACAATTTTACTATTTACTAGGAAAAATTCCTGGATTTTGCACCTAACCATTAAAAATTTCAGTATAATGAACATCTACTCTACATTTGACCCACCGAGGTACCAGGTTTGCAATTCCGTCTTCTTCTGAACCAAACCCTTAATTTGTAGCGTTAATAATTTCATCCTTGCCACACAAACCTCATTGTACGAAATATCCAATCAATTTTTGCGAAATTCAGCCTTGATTCTACCTTGTAAATATTCAAGGCGCAAATTGTCTGGTGATTGCGAAAGGACTACCTGCATATTTCTTTCGTGAGACCCTCTGCCACATTTAAATTCACGCCACCACAGTTTAACATACCATACGAATCGAAACATTCACCCAAAGTAGCATAGGGTTTCTTCCTCGTACCAATATACAACGTATTAATTTGCTGTAGAGTAATCTTTCAGTAAGGTGAATTAAACAGGCAATGCTAGTATGTTGCATATAATACATAACGTGATGCCCCCGTCAAACTATAGAAAATCATTATATAAAACCTAAATCGATACTTAACACCGAACATTAATTCTGATATAACTTAAGTGTGCTAAAAAAGCAATACGGGGTAATGGTGTTTCACTAAGATTTAAAAAGCGGCATACATAGTTAATAAAAATCAATTAATACAATATTTGCATGGCTAACGTGAATGATTTTAATTGAATCCGTGATTGACGCTGTAATTTAGAACCCAGAAGCTTTCAAAATTATACATTTTCGTTTGTATTTACTTTTTTATATGCAGCATTAAACCATTGTGGCCTCTCAGTAATATCCTGCGTTATATAAAAAATAAATCCTCTGCTGGAATACTGTAACAAGTATTTACCTGTCTGTGGTGTAGTATATTTTATTCTACATAAAAAGCATGAATGCGAAAATATGGATTTTCATTTTGTTAGTATTTTAATACCAGTATACAGAATATGACAAAATAAATTATATCTGTCAGTACAAACGTTTATACATTACAATCTGTCTAGTACTAGAATGGTGCAGGCTAAACGTACTTCAGTTTGTTCATAGGAAGTAAACTTTTGGTTGGTTGTACGAGGGTGGGCAATTTAATTCCAGGATTGGCGCTGCAGCACTGGAGAGTCAAGAGCAATTACACCAAAAGTAAAGCAACGCATGATAGTTTAGAGTTTTATTAATAGAGGTGGTCAATGAAAATCGAACAGCCGTGTGTTTCTGCGCAGGACGTTAGGGCGCATATCGTATATCTATCAGTCGTCATGGAGCAACGAGTAAATATTAAATTTTACTGTAAATTGGAAAAAACTTCAATAGAAACTAATGAAATGTTGAAAACTATGTACGGAAATAACACCCTAAGTCATACTAGTATATTTACATGATTTAAATATTTCAATGATGGACATGAAAGTGTTCAAGATGATTCTAGACCCGCGCGTTCGTCGATATCCCAAACTGCAGGTTTGGTCGCAAGAGTTCGTGAAATTGTGGTAAACAATCCCGAATAACCCGAATTGAATTGCATCGAACGTCAATAAAAAGACGATTAGACAAATCTTATATGAATATTTTGGAAAGAAGAAAATCGATGCAAAGTTCGCTCCGCACAGTCTTACGGTCAGCCAATATAGAGAAGACTTGCATCGTGCGCAGACTTCGTTCTAATTTCTCCCGACTGTACAATTTTTCTTAACTGCATTGTTACTGGTGGTGAATCATGAGTGCAGAACATGTAGCGAATTAAAGAAACATCACCAAACCCCAAAAAGTATCGATTGCAAAAATATAGAATTAAAACCATTCTCAACACTGTTTACGAGAATCTACAAAGAATTTGTGACTGACGGATAGTGTATGATGTGTTGAAGTGATAAAGAGATTATTGCAGAGCATTTCTCGGCTGCGATCGTAGTTTTGAGAAAAGGTTTTCTTCCATGTGACAGTAAAACTGCTCATTCTGCACTGATAGTGAAGTCAGTACTCATAGAACACGGCGTTGTTAAGATCAGTTATCCACCTTATTCACCTGACTTGGCACCAGCAGACTTGTATCTCTTTCATGCAGAACGTAGAAGATATTAAAGAAAATGTAACCGCTCGATTGTAAGTAGATTCTTCAGACGTCTTTGCTGACTATTTCTAAAATCTTTTAGAACGTTGGAATCACAGTGTTAAAGTAAATGGATATTACTTTGACAAAATATCAAATATTTTTCGTGTTACTTAAATGGTGCCAGTCCACGACAGAGATTGTATGAATTGTAATTAAACACTAGTAAGAACTTGTTTATCTGGTGTCCACCTAAAAATATTGGCTTCAGTTATGCAAGTTATAAGCAACTTGCAAATTATTATTAAAATTGGCTAAAAATAACTTGATAAACATGTCTAGTAAATTTTCAGAATAATGTTTTCCCGCTGTTATACATGTTTACTATAATATAATGTTGGCATAGGTCTCTCCATCCTTAAAATTTCCTTATTATGTGCTTCTGTAAATTTGAAAATGGGAGTTTCAGGTAAAACGCAAATACTATCGCTTAAAGAAAACAGTTTAAGGCAAACACACCCTACTGATTTTCCAATAAATACATTCACCGAGTATGAAGCGCTTTTAAAAACACACACAGTAGACCAAGTACACCATGTAGATCTTGTCTATATTGTTCTATTCTAGTATGATGCGGATTTCTCGTGCCTTAAAATCGCTTCAATTAGACTTTTAGACCTTTGCCAAGATATTCTATCTATTTTACTACTTTTATTATTGTTTCGTATTGAAAATGGATCAATAAATCAATAAATGGTATTATTGTGAAAAAACGAACAGTAAATGCACTAACTGGTAAATACAAATACAAAGGTCTAGTGAATTAAATCCAGAGGATTTAGTTGGCTCTGCAGTTAGAAGACCCCTCGCACTATTCATTTGTTGTTATAGGTTATAGGTATTCTCCGATATTGACTGAAAATGTGGAGGGTCCCCATCGTGCACAAACCACACATGAACACATTAAGGAACAGGTTTTCCGTAGCGGCAGACGGTCTTCCGAAACATCCAGCCAAACATTTGACGATGCTGTCTTCACTGGACAACGTGAGAATTTTCGTCTACCCAAACATGAATATTATGCAGATTAATGATACCGTTATTCGTAAAAGTAGCTTCATCGGTAAATAAAATTCTGGCAGCAAACTTTAGAATAATTGCAAGTTTTCTCAGTATAAATTATATAACACCATACTTGAAAGCATAATCAGAAGCATTAAGGGATTGTACTCGCTGGATATGGTACGGGATGCAATTATATTACAGGAAAGAAAGAACAGTAACTTACATTTGGTATTATATGGCCAATGATAAGCCTATTTTAGCAATTTATTGATTAATACAAAATCGCTTCTATCTCTAAAACAGTTAATTTGCGGACATTTGTTGATTTTTGTTTGGTTTGATCTGACCTTTTCTTAAACACTCTGTATGTAGATACCTGGGTTCTTGAAATAAAGTTGTTGAGGAAATCAATACTTTGCCTATACTAATGGTATCGGAAAGCGGAAAGTTGTTAAGTCCTATCTATAATCTCTGACAAATGGCAATACCACACAGAATTTAGTTATATAGAACTTTATTACAAGGACTTTCTTTATTATATCTGTATAATAAATTGTATATTTTTTTAAGATTATCCGGTCTAGCTTGTTAACTTGTGTACTATATTTTGAGAGAAAATTTCAGTTATTTTACAGATGTTTGTATTGAAATGCAAATATTGATTACATGGAGTAGTTTTATAAATATTGAAGCAGTAAATAAAGCCTCTGCTTGTGTATTTTATTAGACTAATTAATTATTCAATTAGTTCAGTCTGATGAAAACGTGACATTAAACTGCAAGATGGAAGAATATACCTTACAGTAATTGTCATGCTTAGCAAATTTACGATTGCAGTAGCTTTGTAGTAATATTGCATAACATGCATACTGTGGCATTGTATTACTTTGTCATACGAAAACCTCTAGTATATGTATAGCAATACAAACCGGTGAGTTCTCATGCACGCATATTTGTTTACAGGGAATACGGCCCGTTCTAGTTACAGCAGACATGTCCTGAAATTCAGTGCACCCTCCTCGGTTCATCAATTAACTGTGCCAATCGGAACCGGAATAATGGTGCTCCAGGGAGCTACTCCACTTGCAGTTGCACATAATCAACAACTCTGCTTCAGTAACAGTATTATTTGAAACAAATGTTTCAAATTTATTTGAAATAACAGGTTCATGTAAAATATTCTAGTACCCCTGAAAATTATGTTTGTGCTGTATATAATTAATAAGCAACATAACAGTAGTTATTTATTTTTATAATTATTCAAAATTGCTTGTAACATACAATGGGAGATAAAAACTGTTTTGTCGAAGGCAGTTTTTGTAGCAAAGAGAGTAAGCTTGTTATAAGATTATTATAAAGCAGGAGTAATTAATTATAACTTAATAATTATAAGACATACTCAAACAAAACCATAAAAACTCTTTAGATATACGGTGTTATTTATATATGAATGAACTTAACGAATCTACTTTTTTTAATAATAAATAAATAGTTTCATGGCGTAAGGCCTTTAATGAAATATGCAAGGACATAGGAGTCCAAAACTATAGTAAGTAGACCAAAAATAGAATATTGATATGTTTTGTATTAATGGCCATTTTTCTACGGTTCTATAATAGAAGGTCGTGGGTTAGAGGTCAGCGCTGAAGGTCAGCGATTCAATTCTCAGTAGCGAAACATCGGATTTTTAACGGCCGTTCTTCCTCGCAAGACAATGGCAAATCAGAGAGGAATTGTGCCTAGTAAATCTGCACTCAAAAAAGAAATACTATACAGTGAAAAATTCCTTTTTACATGTAAATTAGAAGTTAGAAAGGAAATCTTGGGTCCAAACCTCCGCTAAGCTATCACCTAATTGTTTACTGTTTTATGATGATTTGAACAACTGCCAAACAATCAACTAAATGTTTACTGTTAGAGGATGATTTCAGCCACTGTTAAGCAACCACGTGAATATTTACTGTTTTAGGATGATTTCAGCTACTGCTTAACAATCACGTAAATTTTTACTGTTTTATAATGATTTGAACCACCGCTAAGCAATTACCTGAATGTTTACTATTTCCGGATGATTTGAACCACTGCTAAGCAATCACTTAAATGTTTACTATTATAGGATGATTTCAACCACTGTTAAGCAATCACGTAAATATTTACTGTTTTAGGATGATTTCAACTACTGCTGAACAATCACGTAAATGTTTACTGTTTTAGAATGATTTGAGCCACCGCTAAGCAATCACCTGAATGTTTACTGTTTCAGGATGATTTGAGTCACTGCTACTCAATCACATAATTGTTTACTGCTTTAGAGTGCTCTCAACCACTACTACGCATTCATGTAAATGTTTACTATTTTAGGATGATTTGAGCCATTCTAAGCAATCACGTAAATGTTTACTGTTTTAGAATGATTTGAGCCACCGCTGCAAAATCATGTAAGTGTTTGCTGCTTTAGAGTGCCCTCAGCCACTACTACGCAATCATGTAAATGTTTACTGCTTTAGGATGATTTGAGCCACTGCTAAGCAATCACGTAAATATTTACTGTTTTACAATGATTTGAGCCACCGCTAAGCAATCACCTGAATGTTTACTCTTTCAGGATGATTTGAGTCACCGCTGCGAAATCATGTAAATGTTTACTGCTTTAGAGTGCTCTCAGCCACTACTACGCAGTCATGTAAATGTTTACTGCTTTAGGATGATTTGAGTCACTGCTAAGCAATCACGTAAATTTTTACTGTTTTAGAATGATTTGAGCCACCGCTAAGCAATCACCTGAATGTTTACTGTTTCAGGATGATTTGAGTCACCGCTGCGCAATCATGTAAATGTTTACTGTTATAGGATGATTTCAGCCACTGCTAAGCAATCACCTAAATGTTTACTGTTGTAGGATGATTTCAGCCATGCTAAGCAATCACCTGAATGCTTACTATTTCAGGATGATTTGAACCACTGCTAAAGCAATCACGTAAATATTTACTGTTATAGGATGATTTCAGCCACTGCTAAGCAGTCACCTAAATGTTTACTGTTATAGGATGATTTCAGCCACTGCTAAGGAATCACCTAAATGTTTACTGTTGTAGAATGATTTCAGCCATGCTAAGCAATCACCTGAATGCTTACTATTTCAGGACGATTTGAACCACTGCTAAAGCAATCACGTAAATATTTACTGTTATAGGATGATTTCAACGACTGCTAAGCAATTACCTAAATATTTACTGTTGTAGGATGATTTCAGCCATGCTAAGCAATCAGCTGAATGCTTACTGTTTCAGGATGATTTGAACCACTGCTAAAGCAATCACGTAAATATTTACTGTTATAGGATGATTTCATCCACTGTTAAGCAATCACCTAAATATTTACTGTTGTAGGATGATTTCAGCCATGCTAAGCAATCACCTGAATGCTTACTGTTTCAGAATGATTTGAACCACTGCTAAGCAATCACCTAAATATTTACTGTTGTAGGATGATTTCAGCCATGCTAAGCAATCACCTAAATGGTTACTGTTTTATAATGATTTGAACCATTGCTAAGCAATCACGTAAATGTTTACTGTTTTATAATGATTTGAGCCACCGCTCAACTGAATGTTTACTGTTTCCGGATGATTTGAGTCATTGCTCTTCAATCACATAAATGTTTACTGCTTTAGAGTGCTCTCAGCCACTACTACTAAATCATGTAAATGTTTACTGTTTTAAGATGACTTGAGCCACTGCTAAGCAAGCA
Organism: Limonius californicus; assembly: GCA_014611495.1. Taxonomy (NCBI): domain Eukaryota; kingdom Metazoa; phylum Arthropoda; class Insecta; order Coleoptera; family Elateridae; genus Limonius; species Limonius californicus. The sequence continues at coordinate 13,787 of JABXWE010019538.1, read as the reverse complement.
CGAAAATGTTTACTGTTTTGGACTAAATTCCCGATTCTGCTAGAGTTGACGTGGTTTCTCCTTTAAAATTATTTTGGTAGTGAACGTGGTTGCTGATTGCGTTCTATTAAATGAACATTTATTTTATTTGCATTAAGAGCTATACTTGGTATATATAGATGCACACAGAAATACGGTTTGTGTATAATACCTATACAAACTCTTTAAAAATAATGACGTATTTTCAATTCCTGTTTTTAATGTTGAATTTAAAGATACGTTTTCGCTTTTGGAGTGAGTTTAGAAATAGTTGGTGATGAAAAAGGCACCTCTATCCTAGGCTTTCTCACATTAGAATCTGCAACAGTTATAAGAGATTGAGGGCAACAACCAGTATGACGTTGAACGTTATTTGAATTTAAGGCAGGAACGTACACAATACCGATTTTACTGTTTTTCAATAAATATTAAGTTTCCTTATCTAGGGTACTGTAGGCACTAGAGACCACCTTCTTCGATAACATTGTTGTACTAAAAAGGAACTATAACATATTGCCATTTTTATAGACTTCGTGAAAGCTGCAGCGATACGGGTAATATTACGAAAATTAAATTGAATTGAAATATACAGACTTATACAAAATATTAACAAAAACATCACAATAACAGTTCCACGTAAAACAGGAGATAGTCAAAGAGATTGCCCCTTAGTCTTTTTTTACATTAAATTTAAAGTCGCATTGAATGGGAACGGTACTTCAAGTATATGAAAGTTTGGAAAACCTATTACCACCACGATATTTAGAACACCTAGTATGGTAGTATAGCTGTTGTAAATATCGTGGTGATAAGGGTATTTCTAAAGTTTTATTAACTCTAAGAGATCCTTGTAGAAAATTTAGATGTTAAAGATCAGGAACAAATGCAAATGGAACACAATTAATCATTTCAAATATTGAATTTTCTGCTGATAATCACAATTACTTACATATATACTAAGGAATGTTAAGAAATAAACGAATTCGATGTTAAACAGGGACAAATGCAAGTGGAAACAAAATTTGTTCATTTAAAAAATCGCATTGGTTGCTGAAAATCACAATTACTTTAATCATATATCAAGGGATTTTAAAATGTGAACAACGAGATCACTTAAAAATTAAAACTAAGATGACGATTAATGGACGAACAAAATTGAATAAGCATATTTAGCGGAAATATCTAAAATATCAGAGAATACTTATGTGTGTGTCGTTTGAATCCACAGACGCAAAACAAACATTATGTCTGTATATTATAATTTGAAACGATAAAAGTCAAAAAGATCAATGTTATGCATATTCTAAGATGTATATATGGATATGGCTATGAAACCCTGGTCATTCACAAAATCCCATCTACAAAATTTTGTATTGCTCCAACGAGCGTAGAAGTATTATGTTCGCAATTACTCTAGCAGGAAGAAGACGGATACTTGGATTCGCCAGATAACAGAAGTCACAGACACAGCGGAGAAAATTGCGACCTGTCAATGAAATTGGGTAGGACCCCAATAAATGGTCAAATGACATCAAACCGACATAAAATGTGGATGAGAGGGGCGCAAAACCGAACAAAATGGAAGTCATTAAAGGAGCCCTTTGTCCATTCATGGACCGAAAGCGAGTGCGAAGAACAAGTAGAGAAAATTTTCTAAGAAATAAAACAGAAGTAATCCGTGTGTAAACCTCATTGTGGGACTCACTGTACAGCTTGCTTATAAACACATATTATAGACTGCCACATGAGGGCATATACGTCTTACAAGAATTTGCAGCGCATGACAATAAATTGTAAGAATGGTATATAATTATAATTATTATCATAAGTCGTAAGCAACTCATGCTAGGGTTCGTTCCATTTGAATTCAACCAATATTTGAACATTCAGATCACCGATTGAGATATTGAAAGCCTTGAATTGCTAGCCTATCAAACAATAACCTTCTCTTGAAGGTGTAGCTTTTAGTTTAAATACGTTTAGGTCGCCGTTAACAATTTTACCGTTCCACTCTATGCACCACCTTCTTGTCTACCACCTGCTTATTCTTAGCGATAAAGTTGACGCACAGGGGACCTACAGTTTAACGTCTAATCCAAAACCAAAAGTTTCGGAATAGTTTTATTTTTGGCATTGAGACCCCACGCTTGCCAACTGGATTGGGGAATTGTGTGTGGCAAGTTGCAGCACAAGATTTTTATACCCTGAATAGTATGTAATGCTGGGGAATCGAACACAATCCAGTATGTCTTAGAATATCTTCACACCGTTTTAAATGGATTCTACTGACATTGATATGTGGGTAACTTGAGTGCATCAACCCCCCAAACAGGTTAGTATATTATTGATAACATACCTTTACATAATTTTGACTGTTTAATATCGTTTTTATATCGATTTAAAGTTTTATTTTTGTAATATCTCTTATTAGAATTTTTCCATTTCAGACTTGCCATAACAAGAAGAGAGTGGCTTATTAGTAAGCAAAGAATGGTATAGAATATCACTTACTATTGTCACTGCATCATATCAAACCCTTTTGTGACTGTCTGCCATGTGTTTCTCCTCAGTGCTAGCTCGAAACAAGAGGGATCTACAGTTTAACGTCTTATCCGGAAGACAAACATTTCCAGAAAAGGTTTCCCACGGTTGCCAATCGGATTGGGGAATTGTGCGTGGCGGGTTGCAGCACAGGATTTTTATACCCTGCATGGTAATGCTGGGTAATCGAACGCAATCCAGTGTATCTTAGGATATCGCCACATCTTTTCAGCAGGATTCTACTGACACGGATATGACTGTAATTGGACAGCATCAAACCCCGTAAAGGGTTAGTAAACTGTTGTTAACATACATTTTTCGCAATTTTGACCCATATTGTTCTTATACCGTTCAAAAGTTTAATTTTCGTAATATTCCTATTAGGATTTTGAAATTTCACATTTACGACAACAAGAAGCTTACTAAGAAGTACAGAATGGTACAAAACATCGATCTTTATGAACACGTGCCACATGGGGGATCTACCATTTAACGTAGAATCTAAACGACAGAAATTGCAGAAAAGCTTGTTGGCGTTAAGATCCCACGGTTGCCAACCTTATTGGGAAATTGTGTGAGGTGGGCTGCAGCACAAGCTTTTTATACCGTGCATAGTAACACTTCAGAATCGACGAAAACCATAATCAACATTTTCTCAGAAAGCGAACGCTCTGCCAGCTGAGCTGCCACCACACTTAATAAATCTATGTGCTTTCTGTAAGACATTAAACATATGATATGTGCTCTCATTCGTATATAACTTGCCCCTCGGATGGTAATAGCAGGCTATCGAGTTACCTCCGCGGAAACACTTTTTCTGAAGAAGAAGTGCGAGACACTTCCCACGATTCGGTGCCCATATTGAACAGTAGGGCATATAAAGATGGTTATCGCGCCCCCTAGAGCTAAATGATCATAGTGGAAACTTGCACAAGTCCTTTTCATCATATTTATACAAAAATTACTTGATCACTTGATCAGAACCATTTCTGCGATTACTCAAAAATATGTATTAAGAATTTTGAAACAAATTATTTATTATGCAGATTATAGACTATAATTATTCAGAATTCTAGTAAGTTTTATCATGAAATCTCGATGAGCACTTTCAGAATAAAATTACTTATTTACATTGGACCAACTAAAGTCGGTAAAGCAAAGTAGTTGAAAACGATTATACCAAAATTTCAGGTTTAAAATTATCGCCTATAGCTGGTAATTTACTCAACAACACAATCTTAATTAATAAATAAACTATTTATAAATTAGTATTTAGTTAACACTTTAAGAAAACCAAAGTTGTAACATATAAGTTTTGTTCTGTAATTGTTTTAAAGCATATTTTGCATTCATCATCATCATTAGCCCGCATCATCCTATTGTAGGACAACCGCCCCCCTATATTGAAGGGGATTGTTGATCTACATTACGTTTTCATTATTGGTTTTATTACCAATTTAAACTTTCACGAACAAAGGCTAACTGTACCGCAATGCTTTTTCCCATACTGTCATTATGGAAATATTTATTATTACTGTAAATATTGCTTTATAAACTGGCAGTTATAGAGAAATCATCTATCCAATACCTATCCAACGACAATATTGATATAGTAATTTGGCATTTATAATGTAGCGGAAAAATCGGTCGAGACATGGTGTAACAAGGAAAACCTTACAGTAAATCGTGCAAAAACAACCTCTTACCATTCACTAGGAAGAAAAATCTCCGGAGAAAATTTGCAAATGAAAGGAGAGGTCAGGTGTGATTCTACATACCAAGTTGACCTAGAACCAACATTTGCAAAGAACCACTAACAAGGCAAGAACAACCTTGATGATGGCAAGAAGCGCGTTTGGAAATAAATGGGGATTAAAACCATAAATGGTCTATTGACTTTTCACAACGGTGATAAGACCGACAATAACCTATGGTTCACTAGTATGGTGGCTCAAGGTAATTCAAAGACAAACAATAAACGAGCTTCTTGGTGTTCAAAGACTGGCTTGTCTCTGTATAACTGGAGCATTCAGAAGCACTCCGACAGCAGCACTAAAAGTTCTCCTGCAACTTCCTCCTCTAGATATAATAATCGAGGGCGAGGCACGCTTGGGAACGTTTCGCCTAAACTACACGGCTAATTGGAGAAGCACCCAACACACATGGGGACACTCCAAAATAATAAATGTAGTATCTAACCTAAAATTAAAAATGGGAACATACTACAAAATATACTACAAAATACTCTTTTCACAAATCCTTCAAAGTACGGATAAACCGTGAAGAATAGGATCACAGGGAACCACCAGACTTGCATAAAAACTTAGTACGGTATACAGACGGTACACGCACGAGCAATGGAACCGGAGCTAGTATATACGGCAGTAAACCAAGATGTAGTACCTCCATATCTCTGGCACAATATTCCAAGCTGAAACCTATGCAAATTCTAGTAGCAATAGAAAAGAACAACAACAACTTAACAAACAAAACCATCCTTATTATCTCTGACAGTCAGGCTGCTTTGAAAGCATTGAATTCAAACCAAATTAAATCAAAACTTGTCTGGAACTACCTTCATAGCCTCCTAACACTGGAAAACTCTAACAAGGTAAAACTTGTGTGGGTGCCAGGTCACAGAGGCACAGAAGGAAATGAAAACGCAGATAAACTAGCAAAACTAGGATCTGAAGCACCGTTCATCTGTTGTCGGTCTAACTAAGCGCACAGTGACGGGAGTAGTTAAAGAATGGATCGTAACCAAACATTCGGAACATTGGAGACTCTCACCTCGACAACGACAAAGCAAAGCTATGATACGCAACCATCCCCACAAGCTTACCAAAACAGTGCTACAACTCAATAGGACTCAAATTGGAGTAGTGATAGGACTCCTAATGGGACACTGGCACTTCAGACAGGCTGTGTGGCGAGGAAGAGGAAACAGCCTTCCACATGGAATATTCAAATGCGAAGCCTTAGCTCGTAGAATATATCAAATCTTTGAGGGCACTAATCCCAACGAGATAAAACCGCAACCCAATCTGATCAACAAACTCCTAGACCTGATAAAGGGGACGGATCTACTTGACAGCGACTAGCGACAGAAGGGTATGTACAATAGGTCCACAAGGCTGCAGTGTCAAAAGGCAGTAACAACCTTCCCCGTATGAACAATCTACTATCTACAAGACATGGAGGTAGCTCAATATGCAGAGCACTCGCTGCCTCGCTTTTGGGAAAAACGTCGATTATATCCTCAGTTCGACTCCACGGCGTTACCAGGCAGCGTATACAAATCTTGTACTGCAACCCACCATATACAATTCCCCAAATCGCTTGACAACCTTAATACTAAAACCTTCTCTTAAATTTCTGCCGTTCGTATTCGACATTATACCGTAGGTCGCTCGTGTTTGAGGAGAAGCTCGCGAGAGACAAGGGACGAACACCCAGCAGTGGGACGAAAGGGCTGTTGACGAAAAATATATATCATCTTCTAAATAATCTGCGAAAAACACACATTTATTTAAATTACTCACTGCGACGAACAATTGTTCATAATTTGGTAAGCTAATCAGAGGTGTTAATATTTCATGTCTCTCAAATTGAATTTTAACTTCTTTAGTGTCTAGTAATCTCTAAATATCATTAAAATCTGTAATGTGCGGGATCAAACATTGCTTAACTACATATAGAATGACCCTAGGTAACACAACGAAATGGAAACGATGATAAAGGTGTTCTTTGTAAAAATGTAATAATTTAAACTTCTGATGCAAAATTTATCATGTGAACATTTAACTCAACGAATGAATTTTTCTCTGTCGAGAGAAGAATCATTACCACTTTTTTCATTCCTTTTTGTTCTCGCTTATCGCACTACATTTTACCATTTGCATTTTCCAATACAAATGTATTGAATTCTATTGAATACACAGTTGGCAAACAACTAAACTGAAAAATTGAATAGGAAATACCGCTATACATTTATAAGAAACAGCAATCGAAATGATTACAAAGGAAGGACAACAATAACCAGTCGCCACAAAATAGATAATCGATTTGTTTCACTTTTCAATGTGGTTTCGTTCTGTTGTGGTGCGATGAAAATACTCCTGTCGTATATTAAATCCTTGTTAAATCTTCAGGTATATACGAATAGTCCTGATTTCCCGAGGGGAAATATGTTATTGGGTACACTTGACGGGATCTCCCGATGGGATTAAAGATTCCAACTTCAAACTTTGTTAAAGGGGGCACCACTGAAGGCCGGCATTGAGAAAGTACGTACTTCCAGATTTTGAGGCATGTACCTGTTTTCTACGTCATCCATTAATTCAACGCGCGAATCTTTACGGGAACAATTAAAGATACAATGAGAATCGCTATTTCTTTATTACACCATTAATGCCGCATGTTGAAGACAGACATAGCTGTGTAATCAAAGTTAGAAGAGTGCATTGTCCGTGTGTGGCCTAGTATCCCATCTAGGTGCTTTTTAGATCAGGAGTGACGTCATGGGTGGGTCTATGACGTCACGATTCTATCGATCCTGCGTCGCTCCTGATGCTGGACCAGACATAGTTAAACACCGTATCCGGTGTAAATGATGACAGCGGTGTTTAAATAATGATAGCAGATTACATGGACCAGTTGTCTGTGTCGGTACAACAATGTATTATACTGCGCTAGCCCTACCACAAATAGTTTCTTTTTGGCCCGGGCGGGCCCCTAGGGGGTGTCTATTATATAATTTTAACATAAAAGCTAATCATTACTGTTGCAATTGATTTGAAATTTCTTAAAAGTGTTTGAAATTCTAACGAGCTCAAAGGGCACACCTATGTTTGACAGTTAAAAAGCTTTTCTATCTCATATTATAGCTTTAATGGTAGCAGTAATGTCGTCTCGCGGAATACGTACGATGAAGTGCTTAAAGATAACAGATAACAGACAAATTGTTATCATTTATAATACGTCTCAATCACGATTTTATACCAATGCAGTGTTGCTATCAATATATAAGTAATATTTAGGAAATTAAAATGTTAACTTTTGTAGCTCAGATATTACAGCTTTAATTGTTAATCAATTGCATTGAAAAGCAGTAAGAGACTACTTTGATCTGCTATATGACATATTTTCTTTAATAATAACCGTCCTTAGAACTTGTATTGATATTTGTGTTGTGTTGTCGTTCCAAATCTTTCCAAATTATTATTTTATCATGGCTGATCAACAATGGCCATTTAAGATTTTTGGTAAAAAAAGCTACACCTAAAAAATTAAATCATGAAAGATTGTGAGGGTTAGTAAGAAAAGGGTAGGGCCAACTTGGCGGTGGACGGTTTCTTTCAAACAAAAATATTTGGGAAAGCCTCCCATTATACCATCTCTTGGAAACAAATATTACATAAACATACTAAATTTTCGCTAGTTTAGAATGTATAAAATACCTTATATTTTCTATGATATGTAAACAGGACGCAATAATATAATTATTATACAGTGAGTTTACAATGAAAGAAATAAACTCTATTAATTTTTGTTGAAAAACATTCGGACACGGCAATTTAGATTCTTGAATTGGTATTCTTTGGCTCATATGTCATCATCAGTTTGAACATTTATTGTAAAGGTTTATTTGCGTCTATCAATCACTTAGATACTTGTTAAATTAGTATCAATTTCATCGAATTTCCTTTCATCGTAAAGTCACTGTATATTAATTCAATACGTAAAACAGTAGTAGTTATGCATTTTGACTAAAGAGTGTTATTCTACTGATTCAATTTCCAATCGATTTTTAAATTAAAATAATAACCAATTGAAATTTATATATATATATGAGTACGAGGATGGTTCACCAATTGTTGTCCCTAACATAGAAACCTAGAAACGTTAGTTATTGACATAAATATATTCCAAGTTGCAGGTGCCTATCTTCTTGTTTATAAAAGTTATACATTTAATATTACTGTGGTGCGGGTGAAATGTTAAAATGGAAACAAGGGCTGTGATTAAATATCTTGTCACCGCAGGAAATTTATAATGACATGTGTCTACCCCGTTATATCAAGTAATTAAGAACAGGCGCCGGATGTCAAATTAGGAAGGAAATCGTGCCAACATGCACCAAGTGCTGGATCACCAAAAACTGTCGTCAGTCAAGCAAATACTGATTTGATCCATGATATGGCATTGAGTGATCAGAGAATCACGGTCAAGTATATTGCTCAGACATGTGACTTTGCAGTTGAAAGCGTTGAGGAAATTTTTCACAAGAAATTTGGTCTGAGGAAAGTCTGCGAACGATGGCTTTCGAAAATGTTGTCACCTGATCAAAAGCGGACCAAGATTTGGACGGATTTTTGTAAAGATTTGTAACTGTATATGAAACCTGGGTTCATCACTTTGATCGAGAGTAAAGTGGCAGAGTATATAATGGCGGCATCGTGGTTCCCCGCCCCCACGAAAGTTCCGTGTGACTTCAACAGTGTTTTGGAATTCTGAGTGAGCTCTTCTTGTTGATTATTTAATACACGATCAAATAAGAACGGACGACTATTACGCAAAACTCATACCAATAGTTCGTCAAAAAGGGCGTGGAAAATTAGAACGCAGGGTTCTGTTCCACCAAGACAACGCTCCCGGTCACAAGAACTGTGTTTCTATGGCTGCTATCCACAATCCTTGATCTGCAATTTTAGAACAACCCCTGTATCTGCCTTGACTTGTTCCCCAAATTAATATAACATCTTCCAGGAAATCAGTTTTTGGATTATGAAGAGATGATGGCTACAGTGAACGAGTGGTTTGCACTGCAGAACAAAGACTTTTTGTCTAAAGGCATTACAGCTCTGCATCATCGATATACCAAGTGTGTTAACCTTTTAGGAAATAATGTTGATAATAAAAATTGTTTTACATGTCTAAGTCATTTTCTTCTATATCATGCACAATAAATGATGAGACACCCCTGTACAATGGGAGATATTAAAAATAATATTGTAAATACATTTTTGTAAGGATACATTAAAACCTTCAATCTTTAATCTTTTATAGTTAGATATTCTTGTCAATGTCGGGAATAGGGGAAGAAGTGATGTAACAATAATACCTAGTTTCAACCTGTCAAGAATATTCTTTTTCATTTATCTCTGTATTTTACAAATATTTAAACAATTTGCAGTTCGTTTTCTATTTTGCCTAGCAACATCTTTATTATGAATTTTGCAGCCAACAAACTACGTCTTTTTGAAATTAGATTTGAAACCTCTATTAGTTGTTAGTTGTGATAATAATATATGTACATACGTTTACAAAATATGGAAAAACCAAGTTACAGAATAAGAAATGTAATCAGCTATATGTAGCGAATTATTAAGGTAGCTAAACTGAAAAGAGTTAAAGGCAATCAAGATAAGTAGGTAACAATTTTAAAACTTGTAACAAATGCTTACATTCTATTATTTTATTAACTTAGTTTCCTGACATTTTGAAGTTCTAAAAAATATAAACTAAAGATAAAACACAAACAAGACTAACTGATCGAGCTTTTAAATCTGCATAAAGATACGTATAGTTTGTTGAGTGCAAAATTCGCAACAAAATATGTACGTGTCTGAGTCAAATAAAGCAAACTATAGTATGACAGGCGAATCGAAAGCTATGTATGTATTAAATTTTAGGACTATTACAAACATTATTTAAACATAAATAAAACATACTTTCATTACCAACTTAAAGGTCAACTCAAGTGTTTTTTTAGAGTTACTGTATTATATTAATATTTACCCCCACAATGCAAACTAGTTGGCAGTTTCAATGTCATCAATATGTTTTCACAAATACCTACTCAAGAATGTATTGCATTGTTAAATAATATTTTTATTAACAAAACTGTTGAATTAACACAAGGAAATGAGTTGATTCAATTATTCAAACTTTGTATTAATCAAAATTACTCTCTTTTTAATGTTCAAAATTACCTTCAAAAAGACAGTTTACCAATATGTCCAATATAAGCACGTTTAGCTAATATATTTATAGAACATCTAGAACATCGAATTTTTGAATTCAAACCTCAATTATATTTTGGTTCCGATACGTTGATGATATTTTAGCATGTTTTAATAGTTCATTTAAGTTTATTGACGGTTTCTTAACGCTTATTAATACTCAGACATAAACTTTACATTAGAAATGAAACTAAGCAGATGTATCAGTTATTAAACATCAAAATTAATTCTAAAAACAAACTCACATACTAAGTTTATAGAAAACCTACACAAACAGATATCACAATACCGCAGGACTCATCTCACCATAAAACACATACATTAGCAGCCTATATAATAGGTCCTTGATACATAGAGCTCTAAAAGTTCCTCTGATTCACTGATTACACAAAAAAGATTTCGATTATTAAACAAACTGCACACAGTAATGGATACAACCCAAACTAATTGACAAACTATTCAGGAAGAAAGATTATAAATTAGCAATTAAAAAAATTTAACCAATAGACCACTCTGACAATTTCAAATATATATATTTCAATTCCTTATCTCCGTGATATATCGGAGAAAATTGCTAAATTATAGTCAAAACTAGTACATTTCAAGTAATTTATAAAACAACTAAAAACATTTTAATCATCTTATTCAACGGACAAAATAGTACTAATGATTTGTTAAAATCTACTATTTACAAATTAAACTGTTCACAGTGTAATTATGCATACATAGGTCAAACAATTAGAAATTTTGATACCAGATACAAAAACACATACGCTCATATAAATATAAACACCCAGAAAAAATTTTCTACGTTAAACACTTATTAAAACACAATCATGTATTGACATCAAATAATAACATTTTTACACTTCTGTGATGATAAACGTAAATTGTATATACTCGAGGCCTGTCAAAATCGCAAATACACTTTAACAAACACACCTTTAATGAATGAGTAAATTGAGCTCATAAAATCCGCGCTATTAGAAGTTTTGGTGTAGACCAGAGCCAAGTTCAAAATCAAGATCCAGTGTGATGTGTCCCTAACAACAGATGTTTACAATATTAATAATAATTGCTTTTGAAAATGGCATGTAAAATGTCGAAATACTTATAAAGCCGAAATAAATAACGTTGAAATTGTGTTTATTATTATTTTTAAAATATAAATATGAATTTCTAAGAAGTAATACATGAAAGATTTAACAAATATAAAACAGTGCTCAGCTTTTTATAAATGTCTGCTGTCGGAATATTCTGGGCTTTCTGTAGATCGAACGATTTAAGAGCTTTAGAATGCAGTATTACGCACAATAACAATATTGAATAGAAGTACTTTTCAATTTATTTTAGTTATATTTGTAGTTGCTTTTAGTATTGCAGCTACCGAAACAATACCTTCTTCGTAACACAATATAGTATATCCATTTTGTATATCTACGAACACAATATAAAGGTTTTAAAAAATGAACAAAATGCTTCACCTGAACATATTTATATCTATTATGCCATTTTAGAGTCAATACAAATTCAGTTACCAAAATTAGGAAAAAATTCCTTTTGAGTGGTTCGTTAAGCAGAATTTTATATCAGAATAATTTGCGATATTCGGCAAACACGCAGGGGCGAGCGTGAAAATAGGAACAAAGCTTACAAACGAATATTCTAAAAATATTACTAACCTTATTTTTTATGTTAAGGGTAATTCTATAAAAAACTATACAATTTATATGAGGAGTATCGAAATTATAATTAAATTTTGTAAAAACGTGTTTCCAAAACAAAACATATTTAGTTTCCGTTTCCAGTTTCGGAATTGTCTTATAAGCTTACAGTGTCTAATAGTTAATAATACTCCTCTATAGCTTAAATTTTCAAAATGCGTTCGTGAGTAACTAGAAATTAAATAAAAAATTTTTGTAACTGTTGGAAAGTCTCAGAGATAAACTTCGTCAATAAAAAGATAATATTGAACGTTCTAGAGTCATCCCACAAAATTGTATCCGTGTTCTTACAGAAGTCAAGCGAAACTTTCTGAAAATGTTGATAATTACCTTATTCTAAACTTTCAAACAGGTATAACATTAATAAGCTGCTTAAAGAGCCTACATTTTTTCCAGGATGTTTCTGTTGAGAGTCATTTGAATTATAAACCATAAAGATAATTAGCAATCTCGTCTTTGGAAATCCTTTTCAACCGGTTGAGGTTTATCTAAATTAATAAGCAACCTGAAAATTCTGCTTTCCGTAATAAGTGGGCGGCTGGAGCTTGAAGTTTTAAATATATTTCCTGAAATGGATCGTATTTCTCTACGCCTCTTCTGAAAGCCATGCTTTTTGGAATACTGCTTTCTACTGCCTTGCAATTTCACGTATATTATATGAATTCAATATGTGATGTAAATTAATTGTTTTACAATAACATATCAATGTTAAGTGTCAACCCTAACAACAAATTAAAAAACAGACTAATTTTTGTTTTCAAATATAATAATATGTATTATAATATACAGAGTATTCATTTTATCTTGTAGGGTACCCCCTCACATGTGCATGAAATGCATAGTTAACTTTACTTTTTAGCTATACATAATATTATGTTTTAGACCGGACCTAAACCTAGAATTGAGAATTCGCTTGCTAAGATGCTCTGTGTTACCAGTACTCCTCTATTGGTGCGAGAGCTGGACCCTTAACCCCTCCATGGAAAAAAGAATTGAAGCCTTGGAAATGTACTACAGACGCATGCTCAAGATATCATGGAAGAGTGACTAACGTCGAAGTACTCACTCGCATGAAAAATCAAAAACAAGTACTGCTCACAATTATGGAAAGGAAAATTCAATACCTAGGTCACATCATTAGGGTACAAACTTCTCCAACTTATTATTGAAGGCAAAATGTAGGGGAAATGATCAGACGGAAGGCTGCAGAACTCGTGGCTGATGAAAGATTTACGGCGATGGTTAGGCTGCACATCAATTGAAATCTTCCGTTCAGTGTCTAAAACAATGGTGGCTATTTGGATCGCCAACCTGCGAAGGGAGATGGTGTGACAAGAAGAAGAATATTATGCTACATTAAAGGTTTTTTGGACAGGCTACTGTTTTGTCAAAACTTAACAAATATCTGTACAAATAATAAATAAAACACCTTGTCGTCCCCACGAAATATATATATATATATATATATATATATATATAT
>JABXWE010019537.1:0-25779 GCA_014611495.1 Limonius californicus | reverse complement strand
GGGGGGGGGCATGCAATAATACACAATTACTAAAGAAAAGCACTATTTATTAATAAAATTAATTTTTTAACAGTAGTTTGCGAGTATTAATTGCACATTTTCTAACTACAGCTTCCACTAATTGTTCCTTGTTTGCGAAAACCCATTGATGATGAATGCTTAGCATGGCTAACCCATTTAACCTATTTTCACCAATAGTACTTCTAAGTCATGTTCTAATTCGGCGAAGGGAACTAAATGAACGCTCTTTAGTGCTTGTTGTGCAGGGCTGTGAAAGAAAATCAGTAGCGCCTTTCTAATGGTTGGAAAAACAATTCGCTCTTTTTTACAACCCCAATGATTTCTGACGCTTCTTCTACCTCATTCCACATTTTGAACCCCAATTCCCTTTCTCTTTCGATGCCTTCAAAATTGTAAAAAGTTGCACAAGATGAAGTACTTTCATTCCATTCCTGAAATGAAACATCTCTCATGTTACTGGGATGGAAATGTGTCAATGAAAATGCAGGCGATTTGTCTACTAAAGATGATATTGTTGTGAATGTGCCTTACTTTGTGTATGTAGTTTAGTTTAGTTTTAGTAGTGGGGAACGACACATCAAGAGTCAGACGAGGTAGACGCTACGAACCTGTATCACTTGTGTTATTAATGTTAATAAACGCAGCTTAATATTAAAGTGTTTCATTTAATAACGCGACAGATATGATCAATCCAAGTAAGGAATTATTAGAGACCTTCTGCAAAATTCGAATGAATTTCCGGCTGGAGGATTGCTTCTATGCATTTGTTGGTGAACAACGCGAGTGGCGGTTATGTCAACATTCAAATGCTTTGCAATGTCGCCTGGTTCTTTCAAAGTGTCCGCATCGTCCCGATACTCTCTTAGCATAATGAGAATAGTTTGAATCAAAGAGCAGTATATTGGATCGGATAATTGCAAAACTCGGTCGCTTCACTCCCTCGTGTTGCAACTGTTATCCTCAGTAATAATAGCATCCATTATAGCGTCATGTATAATGCACTAATAAATGTTGGTACCTACCTATAGAAATTTGCAATATTTATTTTCCCTTTCTCTGATTTTAAATATAGGCTTAACATTGGAGTAGGTCTATTAAAAAATGTATTAAGTATTTGTCTTATATCATGTGCGATGTAAGAAGTGTAGAAAACGTACAAAGTTTTTACTAAATAGTTTTCCTACGTAATACATACATGTATACATATAATGGGATGGGTGATTCACGGGAGAGTACGAGCTTACCATTTGAACAGTAAACAAACCAAAATATATATCCCAGGCTAGGAGAAATTATGTTTGAAATTTTTTTAGTACACAAAATAAAATTAGATTGTTTCATAAAAAATACCTATAATTTTAAATTACATTTCTATAATACTTGTACCCTGGCATTACCAGGACAGCTTATAAAAATGTTGTGATGCAACCCATCACACAAATCCCCAATCCAGTTTGCAACCACGGGGTCTTAATGCTAAAAACCTTCTCTGGAAGTTCTGCCGTTCGGATTCGACGTTAAACTGTAGGTCCCCCGTGTTTTTACCTTAGCGCCGAGGAGAAACACGTGGCAGAAAAGAGGCCAACGTCCATCAGTGGAAAGAAAGAGACCGTTAACACCTATATTTGTAGCTAGGTTCTAGAAAACAAATGTATTGTACTGTATTGACAGCCTTTTCGTCCAACTATTGAGCATCAGCCTCTTCTCTGCCACGTTTTTTTTCCTCAGCGCTAAGGTAAAAACACGGGGGACCTACAGTTTAACGTCGAATCCGAATGACAGAAATTTCAGAGACGGTTTTTGCATTAAGATCCCACAGTTGCAAGCCGAATTGGGAAATTGTGTGTGGTGGGTTGCAGACAAGATATTTAAAAATCTGCATAGTAATGCTTAGCTTTCGAACCCAAGCCAGAATCGACACCACAGAAGACAACAAATACCTATCCAAAAACCAGTAGATAATATGTACATAGGTACTGTTTATAATACATATCGAATTATTATTCTAGAAAAAGGGAAATGGCACTTCATTTTTATTAAATTGTATTTATTTAAAAATTTTAAATGTCAAATGTTTACTTGCCATATTTATATTGCCCATAAGCATTTCTATTTCAAATGCCTACTTGACTTAAAATTAAAACACCTAATATTTTTAATTTTTTGTTTCAACGTTAGTTGTGATACATTGTTGGAAAGAGAAAAACAATGATATTCAACCACGTAAAAATCAAATACGGCGTCCATTTAATATTCGAAACTTGCTACCAATATCTCGGAAACCGCCATGTTGAATTTTATTTTGACATTATTTATACAGGGTGTCTCAGAAACAATGGGCCAGCGTTTAGTCATAGATTCTTTAGGTTAAAATAAACCGATTAAACCTAATATACATTAGGCCGAAAGTCATTCCTTAAGAAGTTATAGGACCTTAAAGTTCAATTTTTTATTTTTTCTTTTTATTGTAATTTCTACAAATCTAAAGATATTTCTTTCAAATTTGGTACACATACACCATTATGTGGTAAAGTGGCAGTAGCATTTTCATAAACCAGACTTAACTTTAAAAGGCACTTAACCTACCACTCAAATTTTATATTAGCTCTAACTTTGTTATTAGTGGGAAATTTTGCAGTTTTCTTTCATTTTCTGACAGAGAATTAAAAAGTACAAAAATAAGGTACTCTTAGTTCATATGCGTAAAGGCAACCGTTTGCCTTAAAATGCTTGTGCAAGTTTTGAGTTGCCGTTAGGACGTGCAATTATCAGGTAGCCACGATCACAAAAACAATGGGTAATGCTTGTTACAACAGAAGAAAAAACAATGCTAAGTCAATTAAATACTTTGGTGTCATAGAAATTTTATTTTAAATTTTTGTTTTGTGTTTACGAAAATGCCGCGACATAACGAATTCTCCAATGCTGAAATGAGAGATACGGTTTGCGTTTACGCTCAAAAAATAAAATTTCTATTACAGCAAAGTATTTGATTGACTTAGCATTGTTTTTTTTTTCTGCAGTAACAAGCACTACCCATTGTTTTTGTGATCATGGCTACCTGATAATTGCACGTCCTAACGGCAACTCAAAACTTGCACAAGCATTTTAAGGCAAACGGTTGCCTTTACGCATATGAACTAAGAGTACCTTATTTTTGTACTTTTTAATTCTCTGTCAGAAAATGAAAGAAAACTGCAAAATTTTCCACTAATAACAAAGTTAGAGCTAATATAAAATTTGAGTGGTAGGTTAAGTGCCGCTTAAAGTTAAGTCTGGTTTATGAAAATGCTACTCCCACTTTATCACATAATGGTAGGTATGTGTACCAAATTTGAAAGAAATATCTTTAGATTTGTGGAAATTACAATAAAAAATTGAACTTTAAGGCCCTATAACTTCTTAAGGAGGGACTTTCTGCCTAAGGTATATTAGGTTAAATCGGTTTATTTTAACCTAAAGAATCTATGACTAACCGCTGGCCTATTGTTTCTGAGACACCCTGTATAAGTGTGCCTTATCAAAGCAATTAACTTTTACCTGAAACATTTAATCATATCTTGTACAGGGTCCGGCAACTGGTATCACCTATTTTTAGTAGGCTGTTATTAAAACAATATTTTGTTATTGACAATTCTATTGTCAGATTTGTGTGCGTTAATTTATGCAGTTTTATAGATCATGGATAAGTTTCCAATTAATCAACGCATATACGTGGTTAAAAGCTTTATACGAAGTCAATCAGTTGTGAACACTCAAAGGCAGTTTCGTCGCGAGTTTAATGTTGGAAGACACGGACGATTTCTAACACGACAAACAATAATGAGGTGGGTGCAAGACTTTGAAATTAGGGGGAACGTTGGCTCAAAATTTACTGGAGGCGTACGTACAGTAAGAACACCCGAAAATATCGAACGCGTCAGACAAGCTGTAGGAAGAAGTCCGAGGCGATCGGCAGCAAGACATTCAATTGCATTGCAAATTTCCGAAAGAAGCTTACTAAGAATTTTGCATTCAGATTTGCACTTCCACCCATACAAAATTGGAGTCGTTCACAAGCTGAAAGATCTTGATAAACCAGTTCGTGTGGCTTTCTGCAGGCGGTTTTTGCAAATTTTGGAAAATGATGAAAATCAAATAAATTTTTTATTGATGTCAGATGAAGCTCATTTCCATCTTAGTGGATATGTTAACAAGCAAAACTTCCGCTACTGGGCTGAAGAAAATCCACACCAGCTTCATGAAAAACCTCTTCATGATCATAAAGTCACCGTTCGGTGCGGTGTTTCAATATTTGGAATCGTAGGACCATATTTTTTCGAAGGAAATGAAACGGTTACCATTAATTCTGAACGTTACATTCATATGCTGGAAACATTTTTAAGGCCGGAATTACGCAGACTTGGGCAAAACCAAGTATGGTTTCAACAAGACGGTGCCACCGCACATACAGCACGGCAAACTCGAATTGTGTTGCAAAATATGTTTCCTGGTCACTTGATTTCGAGGTTTGGTGACATAACATGGCCGTCCAATTCCCCCGATTTGACGGCTCCTGATTTCTTTTTGTGGGGATATCTGAAGCAAAAGGTCTATGAGAGGCGTCCTCAAACAATACAAGACCTTAAAATGCGTATTTTAGAAGAAATAGAGAGTATTGGACCAGAATTGTTGAGAAGAGTGATGCAAAACTTTAGACAAAGATTGCAGTACTGCATCGAGGCTCAGGGAGGCCATTTAAGTGAAGTAATTTTTAGGAACTAAAATTGCACATAATAAAGTTGATATTCATCTCAAATTTGTTTCAATCCATTACTTTTTATCCTTAGGGCAGGTCTTGGAAAATAGGTGATACCAGTTGCCGGACCCTGTATAATTACAGAGATATTTGACTGTAAAGAAAATG
This sequence comes from Limonius californicus, assembly GCA_014611495.1. Classification (NCBI taxonomy): domain Eukaryota; kingdom Metazoa; phylum Arthropoda; class Insecta; order Coleoptera; family Elateridae; genus Limonius; species Limonius californicus. The sequence continues at coordinate 20,852 of JABXWE010019537.1, read as the reverse complement.
GGGATTTTCAGTTTTTTTTTAATAATTTCTAAACTGTTCAGAATTTTAAATATTCCGGAATCTGAACCAGCACTCAAAACTGCACAACTTTGTCCATTTAAACAAATCTCTATCTTCAATAATAAGAAAGATACCCATGGTAGCCTACTCAACCTGGGACACACCGTATATTAATTTATAAATGCTCGAGTTTTTAAAGTTGATTATTTTACTTGTTTTGAATTCTTAATAAAATGTATTTATCAGCATGTATTAATCCTTATGGGAAATGCTTTAATTTTTTTGTGGCAAGGTTTCATACAGAATCTTATCAGCAAGGGCCACTATTTCAAGCAATATTCTCATTGTCCGCTTAGATACGCTTATACAACTTCTTTGTTCTAACATATTAGCGATAATATATTCACAATAATACCCATTGTTAAATAAAATATACTTAGGACATAAAAAAGTGATAAACTCAACAGCATTAAAGGAAGTATAAAATGGTAATTACTTTAATATCAGCAAGTCTTGATATAGAAATCCATATAGCTTAAAATATTTATTAATAAAAACCTAAAATTAATAATTTTCAACATCCTTTTAATTATCAAACAAAATTAAAATTAACTTGATATAAATCTGCAGTATCAAAATCATGCAGTCAAAAAATAAATATTTGCAACAGTTCTATTATTATTATTAGCCCACCGCATCCCATTGTTGGGCAAGTGCCTCTCCCGTGTTTTAACAACTTTGATTTCCGCTGTTTTCAATTCTTTTACTTATTTAAATTTCTGGACTGTAGTACAGTATGAACTAAAACTGTGAATTTGTAAAGATACATTTAATTTGTGCATACATAAAACTATTAGAATACAAAAACCATTTAACACAACTTACGTTCCATATTTCTATACGCTGGCACAGTTAATCACATTCGTCTACAATCCTTATGATTATCTTATACATATGTAAAAATATTAAATTTCTATCTTAGGAGTAATTGGTTTATCCGAGAATAAAAATGCAAATACAAACTAAGCAATTTTCACAATAACATAACACAGTATTAATATAACATTCTTAAATCGGTAAAACATAATTGCTCCAATGGCCGATAGAAGTGTTTATAAATCTGTTCATAGAACAAGTCCACAATACCTAAGTATTTCAGTTGATTAGATACAAATTTGGTTAAATTATTAATATTAGACTCTATTTTCTGCAGAATTCAATATAAAAAAGAAAACACTATTTTTAATCTCATTGTGCATTTAACCACTTTCAAAATTTTCTGTGATTATACAAGGTTTTGGAATTTTAACTCATTATAATTTTGGTTTCGTATCAGTGCTTTTAGTCTCCACAGACTTAAATGTAAAAGTTTAAATCTGAAAAGATAATATAAATTGGCTACTTGGTTCTTATCGTTTTCACCTACATACCTTTTTGTTGAAAAAATATGGAATCCAAAATCATAAAAATATACAGGGTATTCCATTAAACAGAAGTTGTAAATTGACCACTAAACAATTTTTGTTGTTGTTTAATTTATATAATTAAATCTAATTCCTATCTATTCAAACAAAAATCTTATGATTGTAGACTGATTTTGTAAACAGATACTACAAGATATAATAGTATCAAATAAATGATATTATAGTAATGAACACCATACTTGTATATAAAAGTGTTTAGTTATAAAAGACATATTGTGTGCAACACCCATGCACTATAAAATCCAGGGATTTATCACCACATATGAATAAGCATAAAACATTTAAAGAGTGGGAATGGAATGATCCATCAGATCCTTTAGCAGTGACGTAGACATCCTGTAAAACAAGAAAAGTAAATTCACAACAATGAAAAACTACTAACAAGTTATCTCAACTCACTTTTTAATCATATGTTCATAGATAAAACTAGGAATAATAGTTATGGTAACCACTTCTCCGGCGTTATCAATTAACTTGGATATTTCCTTATCTTTTATTCCCACAACATTTTGCCCTTCGACTTCCAACAAATGGTGGTCTGTTAAAAGTCCGTTCTTTGCAGCCGAAGAGTCTTTCACTAGGCTGAAAATCTTCCCATTCTTAAACTGGAATCCAATGTGACCAGTGCTATCCTTGTGCATAGTCATAGTTCTTTCAAAAGGCCTGTCGCGGACGACAACAGAAATTCCATTAACACCACTTTTGCGGAACATTTCATGAACTTTATCCATTGAAAAACCTGCTACAGTTTGCCCATTGATTTGCAAAATTTGATCACCAAAGCGTAGGCCTGCCAAAGCAGCTGGGGATTTCTCAATTACCAAACACACGAAAATGCCATTATTTATTGGTTTGACACGGACTCCTACTTTGCCATCTTTGTCCTTGCACATGATCAACTGAAACAGTTTTACGATAAGAAACAATCAACCCATGCACAATGAGATAAATACCTCGCGAATTCCATGTGTAACTTGAGCTCTCTGCAAACCCAATGATTGACCCGATAAAGGTGCTATCATGTTTGAAACTCCTCCACTTGTTGTTACCACTTCTCTCTATAAAAAATTTAAATAAATTGGAGGCAGGATACTTTGAAGTAATGAACTTACAGAAGTCATGATCGCCACTTGATTGTATTCAGGCATATTTGCAGCAATTACGGCTGCAGAAAGCTCGAGGCCCATGTAGTCAGTTAAAGAGGGATACATTATCGGTGCATTTCCAGCAGGAGACGAGGCAGGAGGAGATGCTAGACAAGCATATTCAGCAGGTGGAGCAGAGATTTGTGCTTCATACTGATTCTGAGCTCTGGCAAGCTGATCAAATTTCATGTCTTCTAGGCTTGGATAAATCGACATTTTGAAGCTGAAAATAATCAAATTTAATCACCACACAAACACTTAAGTGCAATATTATTGATTGCTAAAAATAACTTGAGAATACCAACCTCTTTCTAGTTCAAACTACACAAGCTTAAAAACTGTCACACCTCTACTTAACCCCAATTGAATATTTATACCAGCGGTCTGTGAATTTCCCAACGTGACTCACAATGGAGTTGCAACAAACCCCGATAAAAATATTTCTTGTGATCTATGACGTTTGATGACACTACGTCAAAAATCAACACTTTTATTGCGCATGTTCAGAGATAAGTTTAAATTCTTTATTTTCCCGCTATTGACGCCCACCAGGCTACGAACGTGACTACGAAGTTTGTCTACGCATGTTTTGTTTTTATTTCGTAGCAGGGAGCCTTACGTTTTCGAAAAGGTTAGTAGAAGCCACTGTTTGTGGCAGAACGATGAAGGTAGAAGATGATGGGTGATCAGTTTCGTAAAGTGGAACAATATTCACCAAAATCTTCTCCTAGAGGGGCTCGATCCCCTGTTGTCTCTCGCCAAGACTCATCTGGAACATTAAAAACGACGATTTTGCTAGGAAAAAATCCTTCAATTGTCCCAAGTGGGCCCTTCTATTTAATGAAGGAACCACCAGGTAAGTTTTCACTTCCCGTACCCATTCCTCTTATATTTACCATAGTTACATAACATATAAACAACCACTCACTCCTAAACAACAATCACTCGTCAAGGAAATGCATTATTTCTGATTTTATAGATTTCTTTGTGGTTATGAAAAATATTTTTTTTCAGGAGATTCCGAACTAACTGGAGCTACAAACTTGATGGCTTATTATGGCCTCGAACATTCTTATACCAAGTTTAGTGGCAAAAAATTGAAAGAATCGCTTTCGTCTTTCCTACCAACCCTTCCAGGTGTTATCGATGCTCCTGGAGCTCAAGATAATAGTTCCTTAAGATCAGTGATCGAAAAACCACCCATCGGGGGTAAAGAGCTTTTACCACTTACCAGCACCCAGCTCGATGGTTTTCGACTGCATCCGGGACCGGTGAGAAGGTTTTTGAAATACCACAATGCAAGTTTTAAACTTACTGTGTTTTCAGTTACCTGAACAATATCGTTACATAAACCAAACCCCTATAAAGAAACACAAGAATAAGCATAAAAAGCACAAACATAAAGAAGGTGGTCCGCCCAGTCAGGAAACACAAATAACAGAAGTAGGCCAAGACACCCACGAAAAGAAGCATAAAAAGCAGAAAAGACACGACGACGACAAAGAAAGGAAAAAGAGGAAAAAAGAGAAAAAGCGGAAAAAGCAAAAGCATAGTCCTGAACACAGTGGCGGTGTAACGCCCAGTCAACATACAAATACTTGATCATTCATTAACCACGAGTACATTTTGTTACATAACTATTATTTAATTGTACATTATATGAATTATTTTTAATTTTAGCTAAATAATTTGTAATAAAAAAATTAAATTATTTTGTTTTTTTTGCAAAAATAATGATGCAATAGAAATTATGTTGGTAACTGTGTTGAAAGAATTTGAACCTTTAGGGTTCTCGAAAACTGAATATTCAATAAGCTTTTGAAAAAATCCATGTGCAGAAGTTGGGCATATTCGATAAAATAACTAATTTTTCGTAAATGAAAATTGCCATTTTTAAACAGCAATGTTGTAATGGCTCGGATACTCAAAAACCGCTAATCCAGTTGACTTTAACTTATTTAATAATCCCTAAACATTAGAATGACCATAGAAAAAAAAATTTTTAAACTATAAATTAGGGGCGCTTGCAGACTTAAGAAAATCTTTAAAACATATGTTTAGAAATGGCTCTAAGAATTGGGATTAATTAAAGTTTGTGATACGTGCAAAACTATTAATATCTTTTTTAATAAGTCATGAAACTCCCCCGCTGATGTCATCTAACACTTTTCCAAAACTTAAATCTCTATTATTCAAAAACCATTGCTGTTTTCTATTATGGCCGTCCGACTTCCGAGGCTTAGCGTTTGAAATTTTTGCATATTATTTTTTTTTACGAGTCTCGAAGTTTGGTCCGGCGCCTCAACCCCCAACCTGGAGGACCAGGTAGTTTGATTTTGGGGTTTTCCTCCCCTAGATGATTGTTGTCCCCAGCTATGGAGTTTCATCTTCCCCTTGTTTAACATTTGAGTATGCGTCTTGTAGCCTTAGATGATCCAACATCGTACCTTGCAAGGCAGCAAGGGGTAATGCTTATTTTTAGGCTGCATTTGTCTGCCTTGTCATAGAATATTTGTAGGATTTTATAAAGATGATCCTGCCACAGATCACCTCCCCACATCCTGACACTACTGTCGCCTATGGTTTGAGACTGCTTATTTTGGTTTTCCTTTATTCATAGCTATCCCATAAATCTATGGGACGTGTAAGTGCCTCATTAGAGTAAGATATAATATTATTTTTGTATTTAAATATTAACTTATTTAACTCCAAAAATGGAATAGTTATACCAAAAATTTTTTTAATTTTGGAAATATTTTTTGATAGCGGTGCTAAACTACAACGAATTACATTTTGTTATATGGTAGAAGCGGAAAAGACTTAACAATATAATTTTTATTTATTAACGAGGCTTGATTCTGTTTAGCAGTAGAAACTAGTGTCCACAAAATTTTTAAAAATAAATAATTCCAGTTCCAATTATGATACGTTAGTGACATGTAATTTTTAAGAGAGTTTTCGGGAAATATCTTCTTGTAATTGAAAGAGCGAGATCTAGGACGCGGTTTTCCAAGCATCTCTATGCACTTAGGCCACTTTGACCCATTATACATCCTAACTAAGAATTTTGCCTATCTGAGGTAATTCCAACTCCAGTAGTGATTTTTAACGTGTCACACATCACAGGGGACCTACGGCTTTACTTCCTAACCGACAGAAGGCCCACTTTCAGATTTTTCCCCGCTAGAAAAATCTCACCGACCTCGGCCAGGTTCGACCCCGCCCCGCGTCCCTTGGACTGGAAATGGCTTATAAAAACGATTGATTAAATTTAGTGACCTGAAGGGAATAAAAGAAGTACAGTCCCATTAAGGATGTTTGTGACTTTTCATCTATTACCACTAGTGACACAAGATAAAGGTTTTGTAACACAATGATAATAATGTATTCTGACATCCAAAATATAAAATTTGGATAAGTATTCGTAAAAAAATTATAGTATTTATCTAAAAAGTCATAAGTCCAGTCACAAAAGTAGTTACTGAAACAGTAAGAGTGCAACCACAATTTCCTGAAAACCGAAAAACTTCTACAGAACCTGAACAAGATTTCAGAATTTATATTATCAATAATTTAAAGACATGTTTTGAAGCAGTATTTTAAACTTCCAGAACTCAGAGGCTCAGATGATGGTTAACTTACCATAAAATCACTTGTAAATGAACGTGAGGAAGATCTATCTGAAGACTTACTGTACAAAATTCTTCACTTTAAAAGTACCTATTCAGAAGACAGTCTTTGGCACTGAAAGTAACCCAGTTAGACTTCTGAACGCAATTTACGAGAAGAAACTGCAGTGTATATTTGCCAATTCTTATCATGCCATTAAAATGTTTAGTACAGTACTACTTGTTTGTCTGAAAAATCGTTCAGCAGATTGGCAAATACATTGAAAATATTGCAAAGAAGCACAACTAGTCAGACCGACTTAATCATCTACCAATTGTGTGCCTCAAAAATGATTTAGCTAAACAAGTTCATTTTACCTACTGAAATTATGTGGACGAAAGTTAGAAAATACATATTGAGATAATTTTGAATATTATTGTAAATTTTTTTTATGTAAATCCGTAAAGGTTGTTTTTAATTAAATGTAAATATTAGATATTAGTAGAGGATCATCTTGCCCTTAACCTTAGCGGTAGATAGGGAGTCGCCAAAGATCCTAGCCTAGGAGCCCGCTTCAGGATATGGGGGCCATGGACTGGGGTCCACCAATTAGAACAGTGCTTGGGGCCACAAATTAACTAAAGCCGCCACTGAATACATCACACTTTTAAAACAAGAAATGTGGAACCACTTCTTACAATTTTTAAAACGTAGGTATGTGATAAACCTTTGAAGAGCAAACATATTAAAACCTTGAAGGCTAATTTAAAATACAAGTTTCACTTAAACTGAATATTTATGTGAAATGTGCATATAAGCAAATGTTCGCATCAGTTGCAACTTACAGCAGAATATTACATACATATAATTTATCAAAAATAATAAACAAAATACTCCTACTTGCTTATCATTATCTGTATTGTTTTCATTTTGTATTGTTTTTAATTTTATAGTAAAAATCTTTCTGTAAGACTCTTGAAACTTATTTAGAATTATTTATTACATTTTATGAATCCAACAACCCACCTTTTTCTCTTACAGAGGCTTATATTGATAAACACCACATATTTACAAATAAAAGCCAAAAACTTTATAAACCTATCACTACTCATAACCTATGTAATAATTAGAAATAATGATAAACTTTAATTGCATAATTTATTTACATTAAACAGATTAAAGCAAAAATAAAGGATTATCACTCATTAACACGAATATAAATACAAGTTAAGCAAAGTAACTGCGCCATTATTAAATACACTTTTTTAATACAAATGTACTGATACAATAAATAAATTATCTCACTTCAGTGCCAAAGTTGTTTTAGTTTAAATTTCCCGCGTTGTATCCTCCCCTCCAGAATTTTTATCCGGAAACGTACTACGATCAACTACGGCTGTGGCGTCAAGCTCAAGGTTCGATCGGCGCATTTCCGCGTCAGTTTTGGTGTTGTAAGCTGGTATCTTATCGCAGAAAATTGGTAAGTTACTTAAATTTAATCTTCAAATAACATGTTCATTTTAATAGTTTTTGTTTTAAATATAGCTGAATCTATTAAACAATATTATTGTTCATAAATTGACAATTATATTTCATACACAAACAACGTGATTCCAAAATAAAGCCGCATCTCAACACCGCCATTTTCTCAAGTTGGTTTTTCTGTTGTAGTTCATACAGTAGAGGCGTTTAACTTTTAAATCATTCCCAATGGCGGAATACAATTCGTACGAGACTGGCGCCGGGGGTTATGCGACATATTCGCAACCACCACCGCCACTTGGCAGTGCCCAGGGTGGAGGTTATGGGGCCCCTCCTGCTACCGGCAATTACGGTAATCAGGGCGATGTAAGCGGAGGAGGATCATGGAGTCAAAACCGAGCAGGAGGTGGAGGTTACGGAGCCGTGCAAGGTAAGACACGTTTATAATAATCTGAGTTGACATAGGCATGGTTGCAGTAGATTCAAAAATTGCAACCTCCCGATTTATGTCACAGAATAATTGGATAATTGATAGACCCTCTGTTTTATACATGAATGGCGGGATAGAACATTATCTGAACAGTAATTTCTTTTTTATAATTTGTCTGAATGGTGTTGGTAAAAATGAGATTGCCTGTAACCTAACCTCAGTATATACAATTCATACAGAGGGCGCAGTTGTTTCAATGTTTGTAGTAGTCACAAGATCAACAAACCCCCATTTGTTTAATTTCTGCCATTTTAAGTTTTCATCTAAAGCGGGAAACGTAATTGCGATAACACTAACCAGCTGATATTTTTGGCAAATATCCAAAAGTTAAACACATTCTACAATAAAGCTTTGCTTAATTCAAACTGGCAGGTCTACAAGTTTATTTGTTATTGTTTTAGAAAAACATTAAACTACCCTTAATTAAACTAATAGATGATGAAATCTATATTGAACACAATAAAGTGATTATTCTTCATTACATTTATCGACAGTGCAACAAAATTCAATGTGTAATTTTAAATTAAATCAAATATTGTGAATTAGTAGCTGCTGTCATAATAGTTCGTCCTACACCTTTTTTTTTTGTCGTCTATCAGTTGTTCCGAGATATGCAGCAAGTGCAAACTGTTGCAAATTGTCTGCCGCTGTACTTTTGTAGGTACGTGTTAGCGTTGCAACCAGCAACAAATTTATAAAACAAAAATGAGTGACTAGTGGTAAACCATTACGTGCGGCTATTCGGCAACTTATCAAAAAATATGCGAAAGACTGAAAATTTGGCTCTTTTATTGTTAAGGTATTAAAAATTCCATAGAGATACTACAGTAAAATGTGTGGTAAGAATTTATTTAGCATGTGGCTCAATGTTTGAAGAAAACAGGTCGTCCATCTTAAATAGTTTTGTTGCGGGAACTAAGAATCTTAAGCGGTTTATCAAGAAAAATAGATGGGAATGTCCATTAAAAATTACTATATAGAATAGTGAAGTGAAAATAGAACGTACTGTCTACACCTGCAGTAGGCACCTAAAAAATTGGGATACAACTTTTACAAGGCAGATAAGCAAATGAAATTGTGGTAATTTTAATTTTAAAAATCAATTCTCAAGCAAAAGAGAAGCCCTTGTTGACTTTCAAACAGAAAAACAATCCGTTTAACTAATCTTAAAGCTAGATTTGCGCAAACCTGTCGTAAGATTGGCAAGTGAAGTGGATTGTTTGTGTGAAAAATTAAATTTTCTGCTTTGCTAATGGTTTAGGGCTGCATGTCAATTGAAGGCATTGGTAATTTTCTATTTATTGACGGGACTATTAACACAATAATATAATTGGAAATTTTTGAAGATAACTATTACCTTCGATTCCTTGACTTAAAACGACGGCGGAGAATACATTTTTCAGCAGGATGAGGCTGATTGCCACACTGCAAAGATAATTGTAACTTGGATAAGAGGGCAGCATATATCCCTTTAATGGAATGGTTATCCAGCAGCCCCGAAAAGTTTCCAATAGAAGATTTTCGAGGAAAATAAAGAGACAATTGCGCAACCGCCCTGTTTTGACAAAACAACAATTACATGAGAAAATGTATTGAAATATAGAAAAAAATCAAAAAGAATTCAAGCTGTTATTGTAAGAAAAGGTGACTGCAGTCATGGTAAACTTACAGGACGAACTATTATGACGTCATTAAACAATTTTCATATTTAGGTTGATTGATTTGAAAGAGCGAGATCGAGAACGCGGCTTTCGAAGCATCTCTAAGCATTGCGGCCTTCATTGGCTTATTTTACACCCTAACTAAGAATTTTGTCTATCTGGGATAGACTCATTAGTGATTTTTAACGTGTCACACATCCCAGTGACACGGGACCTACAGCTTTACTTCTTATCCGACAGAGGGCGCATTATCAGATTTTTCCCTGCTAGAAAAATCTCGCCGACCTTGACCAGGTGTGATCCTGCGTCGTTCGGATCTAAAGGCAAAATGCCCTAACCACTAGACCCCTGAGGCCTGCTCATATTTAGGTTAATAATTCAATTTTGTTTCAATGTTGATAAATGTAATAAAGAATGAACATTTTACTACACTCCATATAGATTTTGTCGTATTTCAAAAATTTTTGTACTCAAACTTTGACAGTAAAACATACATCGGAGAAACTATTATAACGAGGGGCTCGTTTGGGCCTTCAGATTGTCGATTTTAACAAACTCCATTCTTTTGGCATTTGCAAAAACTGCGGTTATCAAAAATAAAATATGTACACTGTAATACAAAGTTATAATTGGAATAAAATCGATATTTAGTGTTGTTTTCTGTGGCTATTATTGTTTCCGAGATTCCAACATTCTGCTCAGTTAGAAACACCCTGTATGTGCTGAAGTACTTGTTTGGCTCCTTCTATCCCTTGCAGTGAGCTCCGAATTGAATTTTACCCTTGCTTTTCATGTCTTATTTCGGCTTGCTCATTAAACTTTTATAATATCTAAAAATGACTTTTTCCCTGTTGACCTGATCGTGAATCTCGTAGTAATTTCTTAGCTTTACAATTCCTTGTATATTTTTCGAAAATCAGATGTAAGAATTATTCATCTGTAGAAACTGAAATTTGGAAAATATCTGCATTTACCTTTGTTGTATAATTTAATATTCAATTGTGTGATTTTAATTTCTACCGTTCATAAAATTATATTCTTGTGCTTATTCTTGCTGATTCTATTACAGGCGGTGGCAGTTACGGAGGTCAAAGTACTGGTAGCTACAGCACTGGAGGGGGCAGTGGGGGAGGTGGAGGAGGTTATGGAAGCTATGGAGGAAGTGGCGGCGGTGGTGGAAGTGGAGGAAATGGATACTCTGGCGGTGGCGGAGGTGATAGCTATGGGGGTGGTGGTTATGGAAGCGGCGGCAGTGGAGGTGGTGGCGGTGGTTATGGAGGTGAGTTGCCCCATACAAATTTTATTTGAGTTCGTATTAACAGTAGTGAGGTAATTTTTTCAAAACCCCTGGAAGATATCTGCATGCAAATTTATACTGTAGTGAACACAAAGAAACCCCCCTCTCAAGATATACGGTTTTTGTTTTACACTACACGCAACTTTGTTATTTTAAATGTGAAACCTTGTATAGTTTTACTTCACGGTTTCCGTGTGAAATGTTGAATGCATTGATGTCTTCCATTTATTATTTTTGGCCTACATGATTTTCCCTCTTGGAAGGCTTTGCAACATTGAAATCGCCTCTTTTAAACATAAGTGGTGGCAAATTAAAATAATCACCCCTTCTCGAGCAGTTTGGTGAAGGACTACGAACTTTCACCAAAATACAGCAAGGTTTTTATGGAATTTCCTTATAAATTACTTTGTTCTATATTTGAGATTATACAATTCATCATCTAGTGGACAAAATACTTCTTTGTCCAAAAAATGTATTTATATCCTCTTCCTACTTTACCACAGTTCTACAAATTTGAATATTTTTTGCTGTTTCAGGTGGGAACCGTGGTAGTAACAGTTTTAACAGAGGCGGCGATGATCGCAAAGGGGGCCCTAGAGGAGGAAGCTTTGGGTAAGTTGCCTATGTAGATTAGCCAGCTTAAAAATATTTACTGAATTTTCAAATTGATGTAAGTCCAGGGAATGTGTGTTGAGGTATTATCCAGTAATTATTCTGCACATGTTGCATTTATTATGGTGGTTAATATGAGTTGTGCTTGTTTGGTAAAATAATGGAAATACATTCAATTTGGTTATTATAGCTGGATAAATATGGTGAGCATTAATTATTGGAAATCACATACTAGTAGTTTTTTTTTTCTCTGAAGTAGTTCCAAACTGATTTGTGTTAATTTTCTCAAAATTTAAATCACTGTAGTTTGTCTGCTAAATGCAAATTAATTCAATGCCATGCTTGATTGGTCTGCAGCAATTATTTATGTTTAAAAAATTGAATTGTGCAGACCAAACAAGTAGCTGCCGAAGCAGTTTAGTTCCACAGTTTTGTTTAATTTATTGAATTTTTTTGTTTATTTTTGTATTACCACTGTTAGATTTTAAGTGTACGTTTCTCTTTGTCATTTGATTTGAACATCATCTAATGTATAATGCAATGGTTTCTCAGCAGGTTAAATGTTTCGACTTGACTTATGTGGGTTTTCTATTATGAACATTAGGTAGGGGTACATACACAATTGTCAAATGAAATGTGTCGGTTTTTTGTTACGTAAATTTTGGGTATTTTTCTTTGGTATTGGTAAGAATTAAAAACGAACAATGGTGCCGTAACTATAAGTGGTATTTTGTGGTAGCCGGACGGCTCGGCAAAATATGGGTTATACGAGGTGTCCATCGGCACTTTATACAGTGTGGCAAAAGGCACAACTCTTGGCTCCACAATTGACAAGTTTTGTGCCTGGCAAAATGGTATTGAAAAATAAAATGTTCAGAATAATTATCTACAAAGGGGGGTTTGACAAAATGTAGACCGACTGACTGGACGGACTTTTGACACAATAACAGTGACACTTTCAGAAGAAGAACTTAGTATGACTTTGGTATGAAAATGGCAACGTGTGTTTCACCCCCTTGCTTGGTGTCTGCATCTACTGATCGCTTACTTCTGTTTTAGCGGTGGGAACAGAGGTGGTTTTAACAAAGGTAAAAGCACCAGATAAATTTATCTGGTGCATTTTATATGGTTTCTTGTTATATGGTTAATGAAAGAGCTGGAATTTGGTTATCATCTTCAATGGTATTTGATAGAACTGCAGTTAGGCGACCGTCAGGTTTTTATAGTAAAACTTCCCAAAATATTACCGTATATCGTGGTATATAAGTTGACATTTTAAAGTAAATATTGAGAACTTACATTCATTTTTATGTAACAATTATGAAAGACGAAGAATAATAAAATATACAAATTAGAAACATATCAATTTCTTAAAATTGTTAATGTAAAATAGCCAAGTTGGAATGTGCGTATTTCAAGTCTTAGAGATCCTTACTACTCTGGAGAAATTTAACAACTTCCATAGATGTAACTTATGTATAAAATGAAATTCTATTAAATACTTTTATCCACAATCACATTATAATTGGAGATTTATCCACACTTATGAAGCATATAAAGTACCACTTTATCCACTAGTGGAATAATGAAAAATACAATCTTAAATCAATTACATTTTATTTATTTTTTATTAATATTAACATTTACATTAATAGAAATTTCCTTCTCTATTTTATCATATTTCACTTCGTTTCCATTAATAACAAGCTTGTAGTTGTCATCGGTTTCAGAACGCATAGTGCTTGTCGAAGTTTTTGATAAATCTGTAGAAACAATGGATGTCTCCTCTTGTAAGGAACGACTAGTACCAGGAGTACCTTGGATTTTCCTTGCGATATCAAGCTTATTAGATACAGAATCCTCGATATAACTTTCTGCTATAGCGGAACTTCTCTACCCACCATGTCGTTTAATTGTTGTAAGGTCAGCACCTTTATTAGCCAGTAAAGTTGTTGAAGTGCGCCTCATGCAATGGCCGCTATAAACTTCTGCGTTTGCCAGATTCAAAAATGAAGGAACTTTCGACAACGTGTTGATTCCAACAGGTTGTGAAGTACATTTTTGATTAGAGTATCGTAAAAAGAATCTGTCGTTGGATAACTTCTTCGGACGTAAGGACATGTATTTTCTACACGTCTCCACAGTATTGATAGAGAATCCTTCTTCCATAATTGTGAACTTTCGTGAGACGGCGGTCTTGGTATCTGGTATAGAAACAAGCAGATATGCGTCCCTGTCTTCTACATCATTGATTTTCAAATTCGTCAATTCACAGCAACGACAGGCACCAGACAACCCCATTATTAGTGCAACCTAAAATATTTCAAAGTTTATTATCTACAATGTCTAAAAGGTTAAGAGATATTACCTTAATCATCAAATATTCTTCATCGCAAGCCCTTGTCAAAAATTCTTCCACGTGTACTCTTTCCAATACCGCAGCTTTCTTCGCTTTATACCCTCTCGGCTCACTCTTCAGATAGGCAGTGAGCTTACTATATTTTCCAATGTCTATGTTTTTATGGACCTTCATAGCGGCCTTCAGCATCGAGTACTTCGACCAAATGGATGAAATTGCATACTTCTTCTTCAAATTAAAGAAATACGATAGCAGAACTTCCTCATTTATTGTCCTTACCCCCCGTTTTTCTTTCCATTCATTAAATTCGGAAAATACTTTTTCATAATGTTGCCTGGACTTCACAGGCAATAATTGGAGAATTGCTTCTTTAGCTTCCTTTTTGATTTTCTCAGGAACAAAATCGCTTTCTTGCATTTTCACCAACTTCACAAATGGAGTCGATAAACAATCGAAACTAAAGAACAACCATTCATCAACGACCATTCATCACCTTAGCAACCATTCAACGCCTTCCAAAGTTTTTTTAAATAATTTCAATAATTTTTGACGTTAGTCAGAGCGAAATATCAAATCATTTTTTGATGAAATCTGAATCTAAATGACCGTGATTGTGGATAAAACGTTGTATAGCATTCGTGTTTTAGTTGCGTTTTATCCACTCAAGAAAATTAAACTCTCGAACTTCGTTCTCGAGTTTAAACTTTCTTGCGTGGATAAAACGCTATCTAAAACACTTATACAATAAATAAATATTATTGGACATGTAGATACGAAACAGGAACAGGGAAAATTATTGAAACAGTGCTTTAAAATGTGTATATAGTGGTATTTAAAATCTGTATAACCTCATAATTCGTAAATTTGCTGCCATATAACGGCGATATTTGGTGATTCTAGAAATTGTTGGTAGGTGTCGCTGTCGTGCTCAGTTTAGTCCTTCGTTTAGCTAACTTTGAATCTTGTAGTGCAGTTTCCAAGAAATTGTTATAATGAAAGAGCATTATGGAAGGAAGGTGCAACGTCCAAGCCAGGCGTCGGCAAACCTTTTTTGGCTGCGGGTCAAATCAACCAAAATATTATTATTAAGAAGACGTTTCGGGTCACTGGTATTTTCATTATAAAACAGTCTTTTAGTGAATAAGATAAATTTTATTGAGAAAATAAATACAATATGCTTTTAAACTTTAAACATAAAAAAAACAATCTCCTCTGGTGCTGAATTTGTGACGTCAAGTCTGATACTTAATCACCTTAAGACGAATTTAAGCGTCTGAATTTGCGGCAGTTAAGCAACTCATGTTCTTACTTAAAATTAATTTCTTGTGTGAAAATATTTGCTCACATTTATAAGTAGAACCGAATGCGGATAAAATGGCAAAGCCAATTTAGTTAAAGATGAAAACTTTGTAGGAAGTCATGCCCAACACGTTGATATCATGAGAAAATGAAATTAACTCATTTCTAAACTGAAATTGTCAATTTTAAGATATTCAAAATACTGCAAATCTAAAATATTTTCTACTATTTCTTAGGGCTTTACTATAAATGTAAACATATCGCCATGCTTCTTAAAACTTTGAAATCTACTTTCAAATTAATTTTTAATTTTCAAAATCCAAGTTTCGAACATATTTCATCGATATTTTCTTTCTCATGTAAGCTTTTTAACAAGGGAAAGAAAATATTTTAGTTTTCATGTCGGTTTCAAATAATATTAATTAGAAGGAAAACTCTTATATTCCTCGAACATTTTCAAAATTGTGTGGTTGTTTCCTTGGAGTCGTACATTGAAATCATTATAATGGTTCATTATGTCTGTTAAGAACCAAAGTTTTAGAAACCATTGTTTATCATTGAGTTCGAATCATTTTCACCGATTCCATAAAGAAATATTTGTATATCATCAAAGCACTCTACAAATCTATTAAGAATTCAACTTAACCATCGGATTGCAGAATGTAACAGCAAATCTGCATATTTTGATTCAATTTCCTCCAAAAAAGCTTTGAAGCCCTTGTGTGTTAATGCTGATCATGCTAGTATTATGTTTACGATCTTAACAACCTTTTTCATTACATCCTTAAGTTGTTGCAAATAAATTTTCTTCATGTATGAATGTTTATGTTTTATAATTAATTTTGAAATTATACTTTATTTGCAGAACTCGAAAGGGTTACTTGAAATTATCAAATGGGTCACTTGGTGACCTGTGCGTCACAGGTTGCCGACGTCCGGTCTAAGCACTAGTGTTTATTAATTTGCACTAACTGCAGTAATTGCCTGGAATGAATTGGTATTTGAGAATAGGATATATGTATTAGATGAATAATTGTCCCGAGGTGTTTATATTTTGCATTAAAAATAAGGTAGGCCAACAACATAGTGATTAATGAATAGTTTTATAGTAGTAGTAAGATTAAGAATTTATCTATTGATTATTTATTTAATAACTGTACTATGTAACTGTATTATTTTTATTTTTGTCCCATCTACCTATATAAGTGCTATTTATTTAAGGCAGCGATTTCCTACTGGTTTTCCCCACGAACCCTAGGGTTCAATGAGAAATAGTGATGAATAGGTTAATCATATGTAAATATATCTTAAGGTCATTTTTGTGTTGAATTTCATATTCATAATTTTGGTATACATCGACATATTCTTTTTCTTCTTCTAACATATAGACAATTATGTCGGTTCTTTGATAGGTTTATGCCTTTACGTGATATTATCACTCCATCTTTGACATGGTGTGGTGATTCGTCTCTGGCTATTTTAACCACTCTGTTGTCTGCCATCCTACCTAGTGGTTGTTCCATTCTTTTTTTGTATTGAGTGTCCACTCATTTATTCTTTGTGCATTACATTTCCTTCTGATTTCATCGCTCCTTAGTCGATCTCTCAATGTGTTTCCGTGATTCTTCTTAATATTCTCATCTCTACCGTTTCTAATAGCCTTTGCATAGTGGTTCTGGATGGCCTTGTCTCTGATGTATATGTTATTACTGGTCTTACCGTTTCTTTGTATATTCGTGATTTTGTTTCTATATTGATATGTTTGTTTCTCCATATTGTACTGTTTAGACATCCAGCCAGTTGATTGGCTTTCTGTATTTCGTCTTTGACCTCTTTCTTCACATCTCCGTAGCTGGATAATTTGAAGCCCAAGTAGTTTATTTCCATAACTTGCTCTATGCTTACACCATCAATTTCTAGTTTGCATCCAGTGGGTTCTTTGTTAATTACTATTGTTTTTGTTTTTTGTGCTGAGATGATCATATTAAACCTTTTTGCTGTTGTGTTGAATTTGTGGACTAGTCTTTGTAAGCTATCTTCGTTTTGAGCTATTAACACCGCATCGTGTGCGCAGCTGACTCATTTAATTTTCTTGTTCCCCATCCTATATGCTCTTCCTTCACTGACTTTCTTGATTATCTTATCCATTATTAGGTTAAATAATAAAGGGCTTAAAGAGTCTCCCTGTCTTATTCCCGTGCCTATATTTATTGGTTCCGTAACTTGTCCATTTATTCTAGCTCCTGTTTTGTTGTTTCTGTAAATGTCTTCAATTGTTTTGATAATGTCTATGTAAATGTCTCTATTATACAGAAGGTGAGTCGACTCGTACTCTGTCGAAAGGTTTCTGTAGGTCGACCAAACAAATAAAGGCTGGTTTCTTGTACTCCAGTGCTTCTTCAGTCATTTGTCTTATCACGAATGTTACATCTGTGCACGATCTTTCATTACGAACTCCTTGTTGTTCATCTGTTAAAGTTATCTTTTGGTATACCGTTCAGATAAAATTTTCGTTGTCAGTTTCAATGTGGTAGGTATTTAACAGGTTGATTCCTCTGTAGTTCTCCAGTTCTTTTTTTTTCGCCTTCTTCGAATAGCAATATCAGTATGCTTGTCTTCCATTCTTTGGGTATTTTATTGTACTTTAAAATTTTATTAATTAATGCTGTAATTATTTCGTCGTTGCTGTTCTGCAATGCTTTAATAGTTCATTTGCCATCCCATCTTTTCCTGTGGCTTTTCAGTATTCATAGTGTTTCTTCTACTTCTAACGTGCTTATCATAATTTCTTCATTCGTTGTGATTTCTGGATTCTTTAGCTTTCTAGATTGGTTGTTCTTCTTTATATAATTTCTGTAAGTAATCAATCCATGTGTTCTTTTCTATATGTTTTGCGTCTATTAATTCCTTCACTTCTGTTCTTTGCCCTCTTATAAAGCGCCACATTTCCTTTTGCAAGACATAAAAGTCATGTTCCATTTCTTTCGAGAAACGTTCCCAATGTTTTTAATCCTATCTTATAAGTCTGTGTGTTTCATTTCTTACTCTTTTATAGTTGTCGTATGCTTGCTGCATTTTGCTTGACATGTATTACAAATACGCTTTTTTTCTTCTCTTTACATATTTTCTTCACTTCCTCACAGAACCATGATGTTTTTGTCTTTGAAATTTTTTATTTTTATTTATGTTTGTTTTTCATTCGCCCAGAGACTCTTCTACTGCATCTAAAATGTTCGATTTTATTTTCATCCCACTGTCTTGTATTCCATCATTTTTTAATATCTGGTTCTTTTCGCTTTTTTCCGTTAGTGTCTTTTGATATAAATATTTTGTTGAGTCATCTTGTAGGCTTTCAACTCTTATCTTTGTAATATATTCTGGTTCTTCTATTAAATTATATGTGCGTATTTTCATTTTAACTTTACTCATTACTAATTTACGGTCGCTTACTATCTCTGCAGAGGTTAATGCTCTTACGTCTAGAATTTTCGAGGGATGTAATTCCCTGTTTATCAAAATATAGTCGATCGTAGATCTTTGTTCTCTAGTACTCTCCAAAGTACATTTGTACTGTTCCTTATGGGGAGGAAATGTATTATTTATAAGTATTTCGTTTGTGCTGCTAAAATCTATTAGAAGGTCTCCGTTTTCATTCCTAATGCCTTTATTAAATCTTTATTTTATTCCCGGTATGATATCATCTACAATACATGCATTAAAGTCACCCACAATAATCATATTCATTTGTTGAGATATCGTTTATCGTATTCTGAAGGTTTCCGTAGAAGTTTTCTCTGGTGTTGACATCCCTGTTATTCTCAGGAGCATAGGTTCCTACTATATTTAAGTGTTTGTCCCCTATTTTTATTCTTACGTAAATAATTCTCTCTGAAATATATTTACATTCTACTATTTGACGCATGAGTTTTCTTTGTATTGTGAGGGGGAGTTTTTTATGTTATCTACCCAAATATGGAGTGTAATAGTCCGGACCTGGTGCCGGGTAATCTCAGAGCCAGGGCTCACTGGGAATAAAGCTATTTATCGGATCAACAGTTTTATTCCTATTTATTTACCATTCTACCTTAAATTAAAATGCTGGATGTTACTATATATACAATAATAAAACTAAAATACTGGATTCTGAACAAATTACAACAATAATAAATCAAAACCGGTGTTCTACAATAAAAATTAAAGCTGCCGTGGTTCGGCCCTGGAATGCCGACAGTCTGGACGCGGTCCGCGCGGATCAGCGGAGGATGACGCCCTGCCATAGTAGTTGGACTAACAGCTGGGCTGCACGCTCGCTGCACTGAAGGCCAATGCTGCTAACAACTAATAAAATTTTATTATTAGAATGGAAGTTAAACGGGGTTACTCGCAGCAACTGGACTGTAGCAGCCTCCCTGGACTCGTATTCTCGGTCACCTAGCAATGCATGCAACTCGCTCCGGCTACCTATAACTGGAATAAAATAAGTGATCCGAATTCTATCGGCGTTGCAGTGGTTTTCTCTGGTCGATAGCGGCGTGTTGATGTTCGGGTTGTTGCGGGAATTGTGGATTTGTTTCGAAGCGAGCACTAAACGAAAGCACGGGTCGCGCCAGGCTAACGAAATAGTACTGCGGTATCCGTAGTAAATTCTTTAAACTACTTTCAATGCGGTGTTTTCCAGGCCAGGAGAAAATACGTAAATACGTTTTAAATGTTCGGGATAAACTAAAGGCAGGATTACACTAAACGAAAGCGCGAGTTCCCCCAGGCTAAGTCAGTGTTGAACGGCGATCAATTAAGGGAGACACTGTCAAAGCGCGGGTTGCCCCAGGCTACGTCAGTGTTGAACGGAAAGCAATTACTGGATTACACGGTTAAAACGCGGGTCGCCCCAGGCTAAATCAGTGTTGACTGGATTTCTAGGATTTTCAGGTATGCGGTGAACTGGGTTTAGTTAAAGGATTCGTTTAATAAGTTCAGGTTACTGGACTGGCTTTTAGACTGGTTTTGGAGCTGGACTTCCTCTCCGGACTTCGACTTAGAAGATCTGGTTTCTGGGCAGGACTTCCTTCTCAAGGTTTTGGCTCAGAAGTTTCGGGTTCTGGGCTAGTTTCTAGACTGGACTTCCTTCTCCGATCTTCGGCTCCGAAGATGCTGATTTTTCCCCGGTAATTGCTTTTATGTGGCTGGTCCGGCTGTTCCCGCTCGTTTTGTCGTCATGTCGGGCCGGTAGGGAGTGGGATGGCTCATGGGTTTTCGACTACCAGCTCCACCAGCGCCTTTCCGGTGAAACAATAACGCGGAAAGTTTCTAAATAAATTTAAAAACGCGTTCTGGCCGGAAACTTCGTTACAGAAGGAAACCAGTTAGAGAACAAACAATATTTTATTTTTCAATATAAGAACCATTAACGCTTA